>JXCR01086138.1:128496-167577 GCA_002079205.1 Phalaenopsis hybrid cultivar | reverse complement strand
ATATATATATAAACAAAAAAAAATGATATATAATCAAAAGTAAAAAAAAAATCTTTAAAAAATGAAAATAATATCTCTTTTTATTCTCTGTCCATCTCACCCCCGCTTTTAATTATCACTCACTCTCTCTCCCCCCTCTTGGTTTTGTCGTGAGTAGCCAAAAACTCCATCCCTCTTTTTTTCTTTCTCTCTCTTGCTCCCATCACTCTCTTGATCTTTTTGTGAGCAGCCAAACACCCCCCATCACTCTCCCTGTCTAACATCCTCTCTCAACCTTTCCCTCTCTCCCTCTTAGTTTAACACTCTCACTTAAAATCCCTCTCTCTTGCTCTTTCTATCTTCCCCCTCTCCCTCTCCATCTATTCTCTCTTTCCCAACCATGAAAACACCTCACCCCTCTCTCAATTATTCCCCCCACTCTCTCTCACTTTACTCCTCTCTGTTTCATTCCCCAACTCCTCCAACCTGTAAAAAGCAAGCAACAACCCATCTCATGACACTCTCTCTCCTATTATCTTGCCCCCAACTTCCAACAAAGATAACTATAACAATTCCTCTCAAAAACACATGCTCTCCCTCTCTTAGCCATGAATACCCATTTCTTTTCCTCACTCCTCACAAACCCAAGCACATAATAAGAAAATCAAGAAAACACCCCACTCACACACTAAAAAAAAATACATACAGAGTCCGGATTTAGATCTATATCCAGACACCAATGACATCACGATGCGTGGCCTTCTTAAATTGGGTCCCACATATAAAGTTTATTCCTAATTTTTCAAGTGTAAATATGGAATGCGACACAACTCAAAATTGCACATGTTTTAATTCGGGACACACATGAATAATAGAATAAAGTGGTGGCTAGGCTTGCCATGAAACAAATGCACGCATTACCCTTTTATCTTAGGGTTTTACGAAATAGTAAATTATTCAAAATTTAATGCCACACACATTCTCCCTTACTTTCAAGGGTTTTCTCGTGGGGTGATTCGGCTTCCTGTTTGCCAGTGGAAAGACAATATCGCTTGGTTCTTTGGCCAATGTATTCTAAAATAACTTCTTGTTTGATGTTTTTAATACGTTTATTTCATATATATATTTTTCCAACCTTGCTTAGTTGTTTCATAAATGATTTGGATTTCTAATTTGTACTCAGCTTTCAAATTTCTTATGTTGCTAAATTATTTTGTTTATACTAATATTAAGTTTTTTTAGCATAATTTAGGTATTAAAAGGTTTAAAAGAGGTTATAATCATATATTAACTGTTATTCACAAATGAGCTTTCCATAAGTCTAGTGAAGGTACAAAAAGGTTACAAGAAGGGTAGAACAATACTGACAAAGTATTGAAGGCTACACCTAACAGTTTTGTTGCATATGGTAAACTTTCAAGAAAAAAGCTTTTGTAATAATTTTGGCTTGTTTTAAAATGTGTTATGATATTTTAATTATGTTTGTTTCAATGAACTATGATTGAATAACATGAAGATGCAAGGAGGCACCAAGGAGAGTACAAGGAGGTTACAAGAAATTTGAACATTTTTTCTTTTCAAACCTAATGTGAACTCTATAAATGATCTAAATAATATCCAACAATATTTAAAACATGATTTGTTGCATATATTGGTATTTTTACATTGAAATTTGACTTTTTATCTTGAGGGACAAATACATAAATTATTTTCTATGAAAATATTATTTCAAAATATTTTTCCCCTTAAAACATGATTTGAACTCTATTACTACTCTAAACAATATCCAATCGCATTTGAAACATTATTTGAAGAACATCTATGTGTTTTTGCATTGAAAATTGGCTTGTGGGCTTGAGAGTACAAGTACAAACATTATATTCCATAAAACATGATGTGTAGCTCTAGAAATGATCTAAATAATGTCCAATGTCATTTGAAACATGTTTTGATGCATATCTCAATATATTTCCATGGAAAATATGATGTGGAGCTTTAGAAATGTTTCAAATAATGTTAAATACAATTTGAAACACATTTTGTTGCATAATTGTGTTTTCCATTGTAATTGGGTTTGTGTGCTTGAGAGCAATTTTTTTTTTCCATTTAAAACATGATTTGGAGCTTTAAAAATTTTATAAGCAAAGTTCNACAAATTGAAACACATTTTGTTACATAATTGTGTTTTCCATTGTAATTGGGTTTGTGTGCTTGAGAGCAAATATTTTTTTCCATTTAAAACATGATTTGGTGCTTTAGAAATTTTATAAGCAAAGTTTAATATCATATAAAACATGTTTTGTTGGATATCTTATTGGTTTTCCATTGAAATTTAGCATGTGGAACTGAGGGTACAAGAATGATACAAAGAGGGTACACTTTTTTTCATGAAAACATGATGTGGATCTTTAGAAATATTCTAAATAATATCCAATACAATTTGAAACATATTTTGTTGTATTTTTTATTGTATTTCCATTGAAATTTGGCATGTGAGCCTAAGGGCACAAACATGATACAAATTTTTTTTTTCATGAAAATATAATATGGAGCTCTAAAAATATTTTGAACAATGTACAATCCAATGTTAAAATATGTTTTGTTACATATATTGATGTTCTTACATTGTAATTATTGTGTAAGCTTGAGGGTAGAATTTTCACTTAAAACATGATTTGGACATGTAGAAATATTATAAACAATGTGCAATATTATTTGAAACATGTTTTGTTACATATCTTATTATTTTTTCATTGAAATTTGGTCTGTAGATCTGAGGATACAATTAGGGTAAAAGAAGGGGAAAAAAACCTTTTTCCCCAAGAAATCATGATGTGGAGCTTTAGAAATCTTATAAGCAACATCCATTACAATGCTAAACATGTTTTTTTGCATATAATGGCGCTTTTCCGTTGTAATTTGGTCTTTGGGTTTGAGGGTACAAAAAGGGTATAAGGAGGGTACAAAAAAGTTTTTTTTTCCACCTAGTACATGATTTAGAGCCTAACAAACGCTGTAAGCAATATTCAATCTTATTTGAAACATGTTTTGTTGCATATCTTCTTTTTTTTATTAAAATTTGATTTGTGGGACCGAGGGTGTAAAGAGGGTAAGGAGGGTACAAAAAAATATTTTTTTCATAAAAACATGATGTGGAGCTTTGAACATGTTCAACATAATATCCAATATAATTTGAAATATGTTTTTTAACATATATTGGTGTTTTCCTATTTGTTCAAAAAATTAAATTATTTTATCTCATCTTCATTTGTGTTCATCTTGCATTTGCTAACTTTATACCATATTGCTAACTTATTTATAGGAAAATTTCATCATCTAGAATATCAATTGATGCAGAACTTCCACAGTTATATCAGTGTATGATTCACTTTTTAATTATATGACTGATGAAATTATCACAATCATGATGGAGTTGAATGTTCATCAGTTCACAAAATTATCTACCTTCTCATATGACAATGCATTGTTGGTGCATATTATGTCTTGATGAGATACTAAGAGATAAAATTTCAATATTGGTGGCACTTAAATTACCTTCAATTTTAATGTGACTAATGTGGCATTGCTTATAGGCATTTTCAATAGGGTGTAAACTGTTAAATAGGACAGTGTCTGAAATTCAAAATTAAAAGTCGCGTACTTCAAGAATTAGATGGAGGAAGTAAAAAATTACAATTTGTCCTACTCATTTGTGAGCATGTACATAAAATTTTAGCTTACAAACTTTTTCTTCCCTTACAGAAATTGTAAGTTGCATAGGGACATGTATTTTTGTTGAGAATCTTCATCGTTTTCCCTATTGCAACTGACCCACCACTATTACTGATTTTCATGTTTCTCAATTTGATGTTAAATTTGAATAAATAACCTCGAAGAAGGAACTCATGCATATGATTGTTTTTATATCTCTTTAAATGATGAGCATATTAACCCTTTTAAACAGCTTATATTTCTTTTCCATTTTGATTGTGTTCTTTAGTATCACGTTGAATGCTCCTTTCTTCTCAGTGCTCTTTCTCTTGGACATGTGTTTGGAGGTGGGCTCCCGCACAATATTGAGTCAACATCAGCAGACATTTATTTTAATGATTCTAATATATATTACATGTGCACTTATGCTTATTTGATGCGAGTATTTTCCTATTTAATTTTGAAATATGACAACACTTGAATAATCATTCATAACTCGAGGCTCTTTCAAATCTTTATACTCGTTGTCAATCTTTATATCTCTCTTAGCATCTACAAACCTTCCATTGAGAAAATACATTTTGAGTACCTTCATTATATTTTCTTTGTTTAGAACTCTTTGCAGTGGGCACATAATAATCCTTGCATTTCAAATTTCTTGCAACTATAGCTTAGATAAGAACTCGTTTAATCTTAATTAGCAATCTACTACTTCTGTGTTCCTTTATTCTTCAATTTCTTAATGTAATATTCTTAGGGAATATTATTAGAAACTTCTACGGCAAGCCCTCAAACCTCATGTAGAAATTCTTCTTCAAAAAAAGAGTATAACTTTCTTGTATAAGATATAACAACTTGTTTCAACACAGGGCTGGTTTTAAAGACGGGAACAATCACAGACCGAGTAAATTTAAAATTTTCATCTTCTTCATATAGACATAAGCTTTTTCAATAAAAAAAAAACAATATGTTATAGAGCTTGTTGGCTTGAAATTACTACGAGATACATTATTTGTAGACTCGCTATGTTGTGCGGATAAAATTCTCATATAGAGTGAATCTTTATTCAATATTTTTTACCACTTCTTTCTAATTTTATACAGATCTTGAATGCTGCCTTTTTCCAGGATCTCAACTCAAACTTGTTTGAACTCTACTTTCAAATCACACTTACTCATGCATTTATAAAATACTCTGAATTATCTTATTAATATTGTAGTAATATAGTTTCAAATGAATTTTCTTAAATAAATGCCACTCATATAATCTAGGATGAGTATGGGACATCACATTTTCTATAACTCCCGCTATTGCTTGATCTTGATCAGTAAAAATTGTTATTGTCTAGTCTTCAGGTTAGGTAGATGAAAGATTTGTCAATTTTAATCATAAACTATTGCAAATAACCAATATTTCTTAATTTAAGTAATTGAGCCCATCATAAAATGGTATTTCTATCTCTCGAGATAGTATATTACTTTTAATATCATATTTGATTATTTAAATAAATAAATCTTCGAATCTGTATGATTTTATAAAGACACCCTTGTCGACAAATAAAACCTACTTTTAGATATTCATAATTGTTTTTAACTAGCTACTATTACCAGATATTTCTAGAAGGCTTTCTTATATTCTTACACCTCTAATTGGATTGACTTAGAAATCTATTCATTTTGTGTGATCTGATGCTTGTGAGTAGAATTTTTTAGAAACTTAGTTATTGCTTGTTGCTGGCTCTTTATCCTTGCAAATCCTTTTAGCACGAATGGAATTCGAATCTACAATGATGTTCCACATCAATGTTTAGGCTAAGTCCTAATATAATACGACATACTGATAACATATACTTCAAGGCAACTAAAGATACATAAGATGAGCATTCTAATACTTGGCTACTTATTTTTTTTCTTAGAATTTGGGCTAGCATTATTCTTCTACCTTCCAAATAAATAAGTTAGAGACATCATGCAAATCCATTTCATATCTCAAAGCAATAAATAAATTTCTTGGATACATATTTAAACTATTTATTTAAAATATAATAATAAATCATAATCACTCACAAGATAACAAATCAATAATGATTAAGCAAAAGCACCAATGAGAGCCATCCAATAAATTTGAAATTGTTGGATATAAATTAGAATTAAGTTAGTGGGAGTTAAGTATGTCAGTAATTGTTATTAGGATAATAAATTATCATTAAATTAAGCATGTTGTTAAATTATGTTTTATAAATTATTACAATATCAAATATATTTCAAGCGATACAAATTGAAAAATAGAAACAATCATCTTACAAGATAATTCCAATTACATCAAGATAATTCCGCTATAAATTTCTAAATATAAATTAAATTTATAGTCTTATTATAAAGAAGTATAATTTAGAATTAAAGACCGACTAAAATAAAATCATTATAAAGTAGTAAAAAAATATAGGAATAGGCCTAGAGCTATAAGGGCCCGTTTGGGGCAGCTTATAAGTGTGAGGAGCGTTTTTAAAAACGTCGTCGTACCGTTTGGTTTGCTTGTTTTGTCCGTTTATCCGAAAACACAGTTTAATTTTTATACTAAGCGCAAGTCATGGGTCGAACCCCGCATTCGACCCGCGGGCCGAGTTTTAGACAAGCTGCTTATCTTGAAACACAAAAGATGCCCCAAACATACCTAAATATATTAAAGTAATATATGTCAAGTTTAGATGTTTATTTATTTTTAGCGGTACAAAGTTATTTTTCGTAAAAACAAAAAAATAATTATGTATACACAAATTTTAATTTTAAATTAACAAAATAATTAAATTTTATTTTATTTAAGTGTTTATAAATACACATTTTTTAAATATAACTGAACAGAACAAATAAAATTTTTTATTTTATTTATGTGTATATAATATTAAATAAAGAGAAAAAGCTTCAAGAAAAATTTAATTTGATTTTAATAAAAAGAAAGACAGCTTAAAATGCTAATTAAAATATAAGGAAATTTACAAGCATACCACGCAATACGTATGTATTAAAGTACCCGATAGCTAGCAATTATAAAATTTAAATATGTGAAATGTATATTTTATTTTAAAAAAAATAGTAAAGATGATAATTTAAATGTGCTATTAAAAATTAGACTCGGAAGTGAAAAAAAAAAGTTGTTCAGGGTTTATCGAAGATATTGTGACTACGTGATATTTTTTTTTTTTTAAGATATGAATCTGAACGGTCAATTACCAGCGACCGCATCGTTTGTTAACAACGTGCATGACGATATGATCACCGATGATTGACCGTCCGGACGTGCAACCGATTTAATTTTGTAAAATCTTAATTTTGAAATTTCCACCCTATAAAATGAGAAATATTTGAGTACATAAGACTTATACAGAATTAAGTGCATATTAAATTATTAAGAGGGTATAGATAAGTTACATTTAAATTATACCGCTCATAATTTTTCGTATAACTATCTTTACCCTCGTATAATATGTTACATAAAAGCAAATATTTCTCCTATAAAACCACCTCCTCCCGTTCAGTGCTTTCTAGTCTTCCACTACTGACCCTTCGAGGCAAAATGGGCGGAGCTGCTCGGTTGCTTGCTATAATTCTCTTCTGTTATTCGATTTTCGCTAAAACTTCCTCTCTCTACTCGAATCAGGGTAATATGTTTGCATTCTTCATCTTCTTCGTCTCACTTTCAGAGCACCTGTTCATCTTCCTCTTTGCGCTTTTCACAAATTTGTTGTTTCAATTAATAATTTCACAGGCTTTGCTAATTTGGCACTTGATATGAATCTCATGCTATGCATGTTTTTGTTCAGTAGGCATGCGAAGAATAATGGAAGTATTTTTCGCCAACATTTTGCTCAAAATTGCAGTTTACGCGGGCAGATGTTCGTTTTGCATTCTTTGTGCTTTTGCCACTAATTTGTTGAGCTTCAAATCTGTATCTCAAAATGATCTTGTTCTTTGATGCGATTGCTTAGTCAATGCATTTATTTATTACAGTATTTCGATATTGGGGGATTTTAATTAGAACTAATTACCTGTTTCGTTTAGTATTTTTTTTCTTTTGTGAGTTAATCTTTTGTGTGTATTTTGCTGCATGTTTGTTGTGTTGACTTATCTGTTTTGGAATTTAAAGTTCATGCATGTTATTGGCAATTACTGATGTTGCTTTGTTTTTTACCCCCATATAAGGAGTATTTTCTCTTTCAAATTCAAGCAATTTTCATGTAAGTAATTATATGTTCATTTTACACCCTTATATGTTCATTTTATTTCTCTGATACACTTGAAGGGTGCACAACTACTTTCATAAATTTGCATAACGTAAACAGTCTTGTTAGCTTTTGTAATTCCACTCTTTTGCTATCTTCATGGTACAATAATAAGAATGCATACAAGGTGCATGAAGTTTCTCTAGGCTATATGCAATTTTATCCTTGAATTGCGAAATGCCTTTTTTGTAATTTGAACCCATGATCTTGATGTTACAATGGTGGAAAACTAAAGACAGTTCAAGCCCCATCCTCACTTCATGATGAAATGCATACAAAACAACTTAAATTGTGCTTATAGAGATGATGGTATTGGTCTATTTGTAAAATGACGTTCTCCAACTTTTGTACTTATTTAATTCATTATTTGCAAACAGTTGCCTAATACCCATTTTTTTGCTGCCTTTCTTATGCTTTTTAAAGTTATTTTGAGGTCGAACTAACTCAAGAGATAGTCTTAAGTTTGTCTATAATTTAGTCTATAGAAAAATTAATTATTTTTGTCTTCCAAATGATAGACTTTCTGCTGGTAAGAAACATTAGTGAGATACCTGGAAATGACTATGGGATATCTGGTCTTTCGCACGTCACCGTTGTTGGTGCTCTTTTACATGGAATGAAAGAGGTATGATCGTAAACTGTATTTGTGAAGATAATTTTTTTAACAACATAGCATTAGCATATGATTGAAGGCATCGAAGCTACAACTCATTGAGAATTTAAGTTTAAGTAATTATTGTTTTTGCGCTTAAAATGGATAAGAATAGTGTGTTTTCAGCCCTGAGAAACAATCTTTTCTTATAGGGTTTTAGAGCCGATGTGTTGAATGATTCAAACCAATACAAAAACATCAACCAACGAACGTCTCCTTTTATAATAAAAAAGTGATACAAGAATTTATCAAACATTCAAATAAAAATAAATGTTATTAATATGAAATTATAAAAACAGGAGGGAAATTGGAAATTGCAACAAAACAACAACACAACAATAGAACTAGGATTGGATCTAGGGTGTAGGTGTTGCCGACTATGGGTTTGGACCTCCAAGGAGGTGGCAAGGGGATCAACCAACTAGCTGGAAGGCAGCGATAGTAGGGGAAAAGCAACGGGCAACAAGAATAACTATGAGTGTTGTTCTAAGTGGTGGCGACAAGGAAAACTATAAAGGGGTTGTGGGAGCATGTTGGGAAAATTTGAGAAAAAGGTATAGAAAGGATAAACACTACCTGGAGATCAAGATACAACCAAAGAACTACTTGAAACTATATGATACAAACCTAAAAGGGGGAATGGAGACGTCAACAACTATTCCGAATCAAATCACTGAAAAAACTCAACCCTAAACACCACAAAAGTAAATATATAGTCCTAAGTAATTAGGAGTGGGACCCCTTGACACTCCCAACTTTAGAGGGTTGGCCGACCCTTACAAGTCTTGGACCGAACCAATCCAGGTGTTTGTGAAGTTTAATGGGGGTGGGGGAGCTTCGATCTCATTTGTTAAAGTTTCTGTCCCATATTATGAAGTCAGGTCGATCATGTTGAACATAGAGAAAATGTTGTATTCTTCCGATAAGCCAATTTGGCAGACATCATTCAACTTCTTGAGAATCCTGAAAAGTTCATCTGCTCTAGGTTTGAGTTTCCCAGAAGATCCTGCGGAAATTCTCTCCTTTTTCAATTTGTTCCACACCAGATCTCCCTCATAAAAAGTCACATTCTTCCTAGTTATATTAGTTTGCTCCTAGTACTTATGGTTCTGCTTGATGATCTCTCCTCCTCCCTCCTAATGTAGCCTCTGAATCTCTTGCACTCTAGCTTCAACATCTACGCTAACATTTGTTGCAGGAAGAAGTGGTACCAATTCAAGCGGGGTTAGTGGCTTGCACCGATACACAATCTCAAAGGGAGTATGTCCTGCAGTCTAACAGATGGACCCATTGTAAGCAAGTTCAGCTTGTATGAGAATCAAATCCCATTACTGGATATTCTTCTTTATAAAGCATTTCAGGAGATTCCACAAACTTTTGTTCACCACCTCGATCTGACCATCTGTCTCGGGGTGAGCTGCTAAGCTAAATTGAAGCATAGTAACAAGCTTCCCTAATAAAGTCCTCCAAAAGCAACCAAGAACTTGACTCCAGTGTCCTGTGGTAAAGTACAAAATGAGGCATCTTTGAAAATCTGTCAGCCACATTCATCATTGAATTTTTTATTCTGCTTTGTTCTAGGAAGACCAACAAATATCATACTAACATCTAAGTATCCAACCATAGAACTTCTGGTATTGGTGATGGTGTGTATAGCTCTATATTCTATCCCTTGGTTTTTGTCCGATGACAAACTTTGCACTACCTGATGTATCTCTCTACATTCCTCGTCAGTCTAGGCTAGGAAAATTGTCCCCTCACATGTACGAGGGTCTTGTCTCTGCCAAAGTGACCCGCTAATCCGTCATCGTGACTCTACTATATGACAGACTCTATCAATGAACATATGGGAACACAACTTGTTATTGTGAAACAGGTAGCTGTTAGATTTGTGGTACTGTTCTATAGGTCTCTCCTGACACTGATCCCAAATTTTCTCAAAGTTTCATTTGCCTCATGCAGCTCCTTCACCACTTTGAATCCCACAACTCTACTTGCATGGAAGTGATTAATAAGTGACGATAACTCAAGGCATTTGCTATTTGATTTTGACATCTTGCCTTGTTCTTGAGTACAAATTGAAATGACGCTAAGAACTTAACCCATGAAGCTATCTACCATTTAGCTTGCTCTGACTATTCAGGAAGCTTAGAACCTCATGATCTGTGAATAAGATAAACTCATTAGACAATAGCTAATAACTCTAATGACTAAGAGCTCTCACAATAACTTAGAACTTCTTATCATATGTTGAATATTTTCTTCTGGTGTCACTCAATTCCTCATTGAAGAAGGCTATGAGAGTCTTTCCTTGACTCAACTCTGCTCCAATCCCCACATTAGAAGCGTCACATTCCACATTGAACAACTAACTGAAATATGGTAGAGCTAACACTGGGGCCAGAGTCACCTTCTTCATAATGTCAAGCTTGAACTGAGCGCTTTTGTCCACTAAAACTTCCCTCCTTTCAAGAGCTCTACCAAGGGAGCTGGAATTATATTGAAGCTCTTAATGGATCTTCTATAAAAGGATGGCAACCTAAAAAATTGTGTCAGCTCTATAAAGGACTATGGGGTGCCCAACTCATAATAGCCTCTATCTTCATAGGGCCCATCTGAATGTCTGCACCAAATATAATATAACCTAAATAAAGTGACACTTCTTTGGGCAGGCATATAGTTTCTCCAACCAAAGAATCTCAAGGACCATTATCAAATTTTGCAAGTGTTCCTTCCCAGATCTTTTTTATACTAGGATGTTATCAAAGTACACAGCTACAAACTTTCCAATTTAAGTTCTGAACACCTGATTCATCAGTCTCATGAAAGTGCTAGGTGCATTGGATAGCCCAAAGGGCATAAATTTCCACTCATACAACCCATATATGGTGTTGAAGGCAATATTCCTTTCTTCTGCTTTCATCATGATCTGGTGATATCCACTACAAAGGTCAGTCTTGAAAAAGACTACTTCATGTAACTGATCCTGTAAATCATCCAGGCGAGGTCTAGAAAATCTGTATTTGATGATGATCTTATTGATAGCTTTGCTATCAATATACATCTTTCATGAATCATTTTTCTTAGGCACCATCAAAGCAGGAAGAACACACATGCTTGTGCTCTCCTTCACCAACTCTCTAGCAATAAGGTCCTGCACCTGCCGTTGCAACTCATACTAAGCCGATCTCAATCTGTAAGCAGACCTATTAGGTAACATCCATCCAGGGATAAATTTTATAGCATGTTGAATGTCTCTAAGTGGTGGTAGTACCTTGGGTATGTTGTCAGTCGTAACATCTTGAAAGCTAGTTAGTAGTGGCTCTATTATCACCGGTAACTTAATCTCCTCCTTAGTCCCCTCTAGGGTGACGAAGGCTACCGCCATTGGGGCCTCTTGTGCTAACTGTAGAATGGTCGCACGGGGACCGCGATCTCCTCTACAACGTGAGTGTCAACCCTCCAGGCTTCTTGACGGGCTAAAGAATTATGTGCTTTCCCTCCTTGAATGAGTAGTTGTTCTTGAATCGATCATGTTGAGTCCTGTGATCAAACTGCCACTGTTTCCTCAACAAAGTATAACAGACCTCCAAGGGCACAACACCACACCTGATCTTGCAGTTGGTCTCCAATAGAAAACTCTACCAAACAGTGTTGATCCACGCGTATCACATTCCCCTTCAACCAGGTCAAAGAATAGAATTGAGAATGCTTATGAGTAGCCAAGTTTTACTTCTTCAGCATAAGTGTAGAGATCATATTCACACAACTAAGAGTAGACTTGGTGCGAAAGATGCTATGTATCAACTAAGAGTGATCCTTCTTTAGTTCAGTTTGCAGAGCACTCCTCACAACTAACATCTAATCCTTAACTCCATGGAGTTGACACTCCTCACCCTACTCTTTTGCTATCCCCTTCTCGCTTAGTTCCTCACTGCACTCTGCTTGACAAAGGAAATAATTTCGCTATTAGGGTAACCGAAGGCTGGAACTGTGCTTGGCGTGTTACTCTTCTTCGGCTTTCTCACTCTAATCAGCTTTGTCATCCCCTGGACCACATCCCCCAGGTGTGCTTTTGCTGATATACCTCCAGCAGTGGGTTCAGTTTGAATGGAGGTGGGTGCTTTGCTCTGCTTCTGCCATCTCTCCACCTTCAATATGAAGGTCTGAACATTACCCAACGACCAATAAGACGGTAGTTGGACAATATTGCTGTTGGTTGGCATAAGACCTCCCAAATATCTGGCTATATTATGATTTTTTGGCTATGTTGGCCAAATTTTAGCTCGAGCTGTCCTTCACTAACAACTCTCTGGTGTAGGTTGCGGAGCTTCAGGAACTTGTCCTGGCAATATTGTGGGGGTAAGTAATTCCTTTGCATCTCATTCTTCATCTTCTCCCAAATAGTGATCTTGTTCCTATCTTTTCTTTGTCTCAACCTCTTCAGATTCTCCCATCACAAAGAGGTACTCTTTTTACGCTTTATGGCAATGAGCTTCACTCTTCTATTGGTCGACACTTCCTTATACTCTGCAACCACTCAATGAAGTCATTCAGATTCATTCTCCCTTTCAAATTCGGTAAGACTACCTTCACCCCAATGTCTCTATGTCCTCCAAAAGTCACTCCATCCCACAACCTCCTTTGATACTGAATCTCAAACTTTCGTGGTCCAACCTCTTCACTAGAATCATCCCTATAAAAGAGATTCAATTTTTCCTCCCTCTTTCCTCTTCAAATCTCACTATCACAGTCGACAGTGATCTCTCTGTGGGTCCATTCCTCAATTTTTGTAAGCCTTTACTGAAGTCGGCGGATTTCCTGCTGTATCTTTTCTGTGATAAGTTTTTGAACGACTTCCAACACTTGCCTTCTTGGTGGCATGACTAAGGTTTAGATTTGAAAGTTGAAAGGGAGGTGAACGGGGCTGATTTAGGGCGGGGGAAAGAATTAGGGTGGATGATTTGAAACATCAATGGGGAAGAGTTTTGGGTGGAGTTTGAGTTAGGTATTAGTGGATTTTGGTAACTCTAGGATGAAACTATGGTTGGACTAGTTCTGATACCAAATGATATTGAAATTTTTCAAAAACCCAAAGAAAAACAAATGTTATTACAAAATTGAAAAAAAATTGACATTCAACAACTGTAGGAAAGTAAGAAATTGCAACAAAACAACACAACACTAGAGCTAGGGTTGGATTTGTAACGCCTAAATTCCAGAAACCAGGTAAAGTTCGACAAAATTGTAAAAGTACCCCAAAATTTTTCACCTCCCAAAATTTGATCAAAATAATTTTATTAAATTTTACGCATGAAATCGATTAATTCGATAGAGAATACCATGCTTGAATAATGAAAGGTTTGAGAAATATAAAATTCTAAAGTTATAAGTTTAATTAAATTAATTAAACTTTATTTAAACCTTAATTATTCCCTTAATATATGCTATTGTAGCTAACGAACCTATTTTACACCTTTATTTCATTTAATCTGTCGAATCTGTGAATTATTCCCTTCTCTCCCTATTTTTTTTTCTTCCAAACTCCCCCTCTCCATGTTCCTTTCACGGTCGACAGATGCAGGCGAGCCCTGTGACCCATTGCTACAGTGCATAGGGCGAGCAGGTACCAAACTGAACGGGAACAGGGTGGCTGCAACTCAGGATTTAGGTCTCCGGGGTGAAATCCAAGAGTACGAATCTCTCTCTCGCTAGCTTTCATTTCATTCCTCACACTTTCGTGTTTTTCTCATTTTCGGTAGCCATCAGAGGCGTCGATTGTGTGTTGAAAGTGTCGTGATTGTTTTGCAAGCTTCCAAAAGGAGGTTAGAACGAGTTATCGAAGGGGAAGTTAAGTTAGAGGTGATAGGATGAAAGTATGTCGATTTCTAAAAGACAGATTTCTGCTGAAACCCCTTTGAAGTATGTTTTAGGCGAATAAATTATGCTTTGGGTTCAATTAGGTCTACGGGGTGAAATCCAAGAGTACGAATCTCTCTCTCGCTCGCTTTCATTTCATTCCTCACACTTTCGTGTTTTTCTCATTTTCGGTAGCCATCAGAGGCGTCGATTGTGTGTCGAAAGTGTCGTGATTGTTTTGCAAGCTTCCAAAAGGAGGTTAGCACGAGTTATCGAAGGGGAAGTTAAGTTAGAGGTGATAGGATGAAAATATGTCGATTTCTAAAAGACATATTTATCCTGAAAACACTCATTTGAGGTATGTTTCAGGCGAATAAATTATGCTTTGGGTTAAAACATGTTATGAACCCGAATTTTATGAATTATTATGATGTTAACGTTCCCCAGATTATTTATACATGGTAGCAAGCTTGAGACGAGCATGTGGGCACTCGTCGTAGTGCTGCTTCGTCTAATTAGCTGAAATAATCTTTGTGCTAATTTAAGAAAAACAATATTCTATTGGTTTGCATATGGTTTCTAATTCGACACAAAAGCATTTAGACTTCATGTGTATTGTAATAATTACGTACTTAAAATGTATGAATGTAAGTGGACGTCTTTTACTATACATATGATGCTATGATATATTATGATATATTACAGGTATTCATTTATGATTCATAAATGTTATGCTATACTATGATAAATTGCAGGTATTCATTTTTTATTTATATATGTATATCAAATATCCATTAATGTATGCTACAATTATTATGCTATAAGAAATGTCATGGGTAATGTATGGGTAGACTATTACATGCAGGAATGTATTCTCGACTCCTAATATTTATACGGTGATGAAACTTTGGGAACCATTGTGATTAGATGATGACAAAATGTTAGAGAATCGTGGGTATTAGGGGGACTGTTTATAACTGCTATATTGGGAGAAGCCCAATCTTTATCGATGGTTTATATGGTCTTTGGGACAGGGTGAAGTCTCATTATGAAAGAACATGAAAATAGTTAAATCCTATACATTAAACAAGTAACATTACTATGATATGATCTCTATGAAATGAATGAACATGCTTTTGATTATGCTTATGATTTCATGCTTACGACATATATATTACACTATAGCCTTGATTTCTGTATCTGCTTTCTTATGCTGACACGTTATGCTTTATTTGTAGATATGTATAGTTTTTTATGAGTATGCACGTTGCTTCTTTTTCATGTGCAAAATCTTATATTAGCTTTGATTATTTTTCTAAACTTGTTATTTGCTCATTCTTTGTTGTTGCCTTCTAGGTAGGGGCAACGAACATAAGGGCGAGTAGTCAGGTGTGTCGTTGTACAACTTTTTGTATGTTAGTTTTGAAAGCTTTGTGCATAAGTTTTGGGTAAATATTTTTATTATTTTAGATTTAGCAGCTCTGTATAATTTTCACATTTTTGATGATTTAATTTCCATGTTTTCGACTATGTAATTGAAATGCAATGTATCACTTATGCGCGGTGATTCAGTTAAACTAATTCGTCATCCATTATCTTCTGTTTATAAAAGTTAAGATGAGTGCTAGTGAGAGTTGGTCTGATCAAATTGCCAACCTCTATCGCACCTCAGCCGACCCTTAAAAAGGGGCCAGTTGGGCTGTGACAGAAAGTGATATCAGAGTATAGTTATTGGATGAAAAGAATGATGGAATCATATTAAATTTAGATGAAGATTAGATTAATTATGATTTGATTTATACAAAGCTATATGCTGATGAATCTGAGGTGGGCAAATCTTACGACTTAAGGTGTCACGTGTGTACGAAAATTTTTTTAATGATAAATTGTATATGAATAATAAATTGTGCAAATATTGATAAACATATCAGATGAAGAATAAAAAAAACACTTAAGGTTAATCTTTTAAGTCAAGTGCAGAGCATGAAGTTTGAGCTAACACCTTTTTGGTCAGAAATCAAAATCAGAACCAGTCTAATATAAATATCAGAACTACTAAGTTACAGATCATTGTGCAACTGATATCGCAAGTGGTTGATAAATTGACTGCCATAAAATGATCCTCAACAAGTATAGGGCCTAGATCTGAAATTGGGGCTGAAGTGGATCAACACTTAAATATATTTTAATCTTTCAAGCCACCTGCATTCAAAGGTGCCAGTGTCCCTACAGTTGCTAAAGATTGACTTCTGAAGATCCAAAAAATTATGGATGGTATGATTTGTCCGGAAAACAAAAAGGTGGTACTAGCTACGTTTATGCTAGATGACAAAATAGAAAGGTGGTGGCAGACACAACATAGAGAAAAATTTCAGCTGACACCTTTTCAACAATCTTAGTGGGAAGAATTTGTTAAAGTCTCAAATGTAGATGAAATTTTTTTTGAAAAGTCTTTGTCCTTGGATTGCCTACAGTTTGGTGTCTTTCTTCTTTTCCTTTGGACATTTCATTTGAATGTGTCCCGGCCGTCCACATTTGTAACATTCTTGAGATCGATCAAACATTGTACAAAATGTCTTTTTCCCATTTTTCACATATTGACATTTCTATCTGAAGCTGCTTATGCTTGCCTTCTGATTTAGTTTCTTTGCTTTGAAAATGTTCTCTTTTGCCAAAATCCTTTCGCTTGATTGTTTGAGATTGCCATTGCTGACTGGAGAAGTTCAACTCATTTTTAATTCTTCTTGCCCTTTAAAAAAATACGGAGAAATTGCTGATTTCAAATTGAGCTAGTGCCGATCTCAACTGATCTCTGAACGCAGAAATTCTTGACATTTTTTCTCCTAGGTACTGAAATAGTGGGGTGCTTATATGGACAGATAAATGAATTTTGTCTCATATTGCATAACTATCTTGGACCACTGAGTTAGATTAAAAAACTTATTTTGTAATGCTAATCTTGCTGAAGGTAGAATAAACCAATCTTTCAAGACTTGAATAAATTCTTCTCACTGAATCTGTGGAAGAGGTCTCAGCTGAAAATTTTCCCTATGCTGTGCCTGCCACCACTTTCTTGCTTCGCCTTCTAGCATAACTGTAGCTAGTACCACCTTTCTGTTATCCAAAAAAATCATACAATCTAGTATTTTTTCGTGCTTCAGGAGCAAATCTTCAACAACTATAGGATTTTTGACACCCTTGAATGTAGGTGGCTTGAATCTTTAAGTGTTGATCCACTTCTGCTCTAGTTTCAGATCTGGGCTCTATATTGGTGGAGGATCTTTCGATAACAATCATTTTATCAAACACTTGTTATATCAGTTGCACATTGCCGTGTAGTTCAGTAGTTGTGGTGTCTGCATTTGTTTGATTTTGATTTTCATTTCTGCTCAAAATAGTGTCAACTCGAACTTCATGCTCTGCATTTGGCTTGAAAGATTGACCTTAAGTACTTTCTGATTCTTTTCCAGACATATTTTTTTTGTATTGACAATTTATTATTCACATGCAATTTATATAACAATTTTATCGTGCACACATGACACCTTAAATCGTAAAAGTTATCCACTCCTGATTCATCAACCTATAGCTTTGGATAAATCAATTCATATTTGATCTCATTCTTATTTCTTCTAAATTCAACATGCTTCCATCATTCTTTTCATTCAATAATTATGCTTTAATACCACTTTTTTGTCACACCCAACTGACCCCTTCTTTTTTGAGTTTGGCTGAGGTGCGATAGAAGCTGACAATTTGGTCCAGCCAACTCTCACCAGCACTTGTTTTAACTTTTATAATTATGACCCAGTGAGTGATGAACTTGTCTAACTGGTTTGCCGCAATATATATGATCTATTGCATTTTGATTACATATTCGGAAGTATGGAAATTAAATCGTCCAAAATGTGAAAACTATATAATCAAGGGACCATTTAAGCAATTTCATATGTTTGTCCTCAATTAAGATGAATTTCTTCGAGAATTTCCTTTCACAGTCTTCTTTTTTGCTCAGTTGTATCATAACATGTCTGCCATCAAATAGTCTAACTTTTCAGTCCTCAACTAGTTTGAAATTTTAAAAAAATTTCCTGATAATCTCCATCTTAAGGTGATTGAATTGGAATTTTCCAATCAGTGTAAGTCTATGATTTTTCAGCAAGGGTTGAAATTTCAGTGTCAGAAAAAGTTAATGCTGGTTTGCATCCTTTTTTTTGCCTTTTTTATGAAGTTACGATATCTCTGTTCCACAGATGAATCATGATACATCTGAGGAAAAACCAAGCTATTATCGAGGTGGAAAGGAGCACTGCTTTTATCAACGACAACAACATATATATAATTTGATTTTTTAAGTAGAAAATACATGTAATTACCTGATGGGGGTTTGATGCTCCATGAGATGCTTTTAACGAGGCTATGCTCGATGGCATTTCAGCTGTTGATGGACCAACTTGTATTTAGTTGGAATATGTCTAGCTCGGTGATGGCCTCCTGTACCGACTACCTTAACCATACATGTATATTGATTAGAGGAAAGCATTAGTTTGATGAGAAAATTTGTGTTATATGATAACTTGAAATATTTGTTTGAACTTAGGTTATTGGGGTACGCCGCATTGCTGTGACCTATGTTTTTATAAATTCTACATAGTTAGATGCTATTTACTCTAGTTTCATCCATCATTTTTCTAATTCTATTAGATCATGGTTTACCAAGTCTTGCATATAGAGGAGGAAGTAAAGATATCATACCTTGCTGAAATAGAGCCCTATATGTTTTTCTATAAAATTCCATTGTAAAATATTTCGAGATGAATGTTGTATGGTCTAAACTTCTTGTCCCCATGGCTCCAATTGAATGTACACATATGATATGATATATTTATGGCTTTTTGCACGTGCTCAGCACCGATGGGAAAATATCCACTCGAAAATGCCCTGCAGCTCATATAAAAAACTTGATACTCATGTTGGTTGATATAAACTAGCTGTGGAAATTGCCGGGCTTCACGTTTAGATCTTTGTAAAGCCACTCTTGTATGGGAAACAAATGTATTTTCTGATTCAATCTACTGTGAAATATTTCTAGAACATTTTAGAAATAATGCAAATAAATTATAATAAATTGAACATATTAAACTTTGGATCAAGAGGCTCATGCATGTCTTAGAACCTCATTGAAACATTCAAAAGTATTTGTGGTCATTGTGTCAAACCTATACCTCCAATCACGCACCAATAATTGTTTTTTAATAACTCGCACAATTAACCAAATAAACTCTTCTTTTTTTTAACATTCTTTATCTTATTAATGTGCCTATTGAATGTGTGTTCCTTATTAGTGTTTTCTATACAGTATATTTTATCACAAACTGCATTAACATCGGTATTGACGATGCGACATAATACATTCTTGAAATTTTCTCATAGAGGTTGCAAACAATACTTATGTGCAACTGAGGGAATAATCTCTTTACATCCTCTAAGTAGACATGAATGCCCATCTAATATTATGCGAAGGTCTGTACGAGATCAAACAGTCTCAACTAGATCATGTAATTGTTGTAGAAACTATAACCACTACTCGTTTTCAGACTCAACCACAGTGAGCACTAGAAGGAAGAGACCACCACTTCTGTCAATGCCTACGACAGTGAGTAGTGTTTCTCTAAATTTTCCTAAAAGAAATTTCCCTTCAACACTAGGAACTGGTCGATAAAATCTCCATCCCTGTATGTATGTCCCAAATGCCTATAACATTCTATTAAAGCGTATAATGTTGTTAACTCGTATCCTGTAGACAAATCCAGGTATTGCAATGCACACAATGTCTATCATACGAAATAAAGAAAAATAAGATCCCGCACAACTCGCAAAGATTAACTATTACTTCTCTTCGTACATCCCAAGCTTTGATATAGATAATACATGCATTAAACTTAGATTTCATGAGTGCGATAATTTCTTTCTACTTCATATCGAGTTGTCGTGAAATAGCACTCATGTAATGACAAATAAATCTTGAGCGATAATTTCAATGGCTGCTCTACATAACTGGACCGGTATATATATGTGGTGGTCCAACGAAAGAAAACTTCCACACACCTTCTAATCAACTACTTTTTGAAGCATGCAATTGCCAATGACATAGATGTGTTGAGTTATTGTACTGCACACAGTGTACGATTAGCTTTTTTTTGTTAGATGAAGCCTTTGGATACTCAACATTTTTAATAATGGACCATCCATTTAATTCACATTGAAACTGTTTTTTTTTCTAGAAAATATCATCTCATCATAAACCTCTTTCTGGAATTATATTTTCTTTAGATATGAATAACTGGATGGAAGGAACACCACAATTGTCAACTGTATTCCACTCCTTAGTCGAACAAATTTGATTAACATACTAATTATGCTCCATCATCGATTCAAGTATATCTGCATTCAGTAGCAATTATTGGTATAATATATAGTGACCTGGCAAAATTTCTTCAGTCTTGCATTCTGGTACACCATAACATTCACCAGCTTTTGACCTGCTTGAGCCTTTACTTAACTCGCTATCCATAATTTGATATCCACATTCACTAATATCCATTCGTGCCTCAACAAATGGTTTTTGAATAAAGGGCTAGACATTTCTGTTAATATAAGATTGAAATGAATGCGATAGGTCGAAGGACCACAAACAACGTTATCAACCATTGTTTGATCATGTTGGCTAGAGAAAATCGTGTGGGCACTCGTCGTATGATTGCTCTGTCAAGTAAGGTGAAATATTCTTATTTTAATTTAAGAAAAATAATCTTCTATAGGTTTTATGTGATTTCACATTTGATACTGATGCATTTAGAAACTTTTGTAGATTGTGGATGAATTCCTAGGTGATGCATGTTGTCTTTTTTACAATACATATGATGCTATGTTATGCTATGATACATTATAGGTGTTCATTTATGATTTGTACATGTATATGAAATGCCTATGATTGCATGCGACATGTATTATGCTTTAAAAAATGCCACAAAGAATGTTATGGTAGACTATTACGTGGGTACTTGCACTTATACTATGCAGAGATGTGATATTCCAAACTCTTGGTATTTAGGCGGGGACGAAACTCTTGGACTGATGGAACTAGGCGGTGATAGAACGTTAGAGAATATTTGGTATCAGGAAGACTATTGATAAGTGTTATGTTTAGGGAATCTCAACTTTTATCGATAATTTACGACCTTTGGGGCAGAGTAATGACTCATGATATAAAAAGACATGGAAATAGTTGAGGCTTATACTTTTATAAGCGACATTATTGTGCAATGACACTTATGAAATGACATTTGTATGATTACATGCGATAACTAGCTTATGAACATTCCTATGAACTTGCTTTTGATTATACTTATGATTTCATTTTAATGACATACATGTTTATACAATAGTCTTGATTTCTACAATACCTGCTTTTCTTTTCATGTTATAAACGATTCTAGCATATTGTGGCTTGTGTGTAGATATGCATAGTTTCCTACAAATATACACGTTTTTTTTTTATGTATGAAATCTTATTTTAGTTTTGATTATTTCTCTGAACTCGTTGTTGCTCACTCTACATTGTTGCCTTTCAGGTAGGGGTAACAAGCAACTGGGCGAGCATCCAAGTTTGATTCGTACAGTTTTGTATTGTATAGTTTTGGGAGCTCTATAAGTTTTTTTTGATACGTCTATAATTTATGTTGGATTTAGCGTTTCTGTAAATTTTATGCATTTTGAGGATATGCTTTTTTCCATGCTTTCGAGTATGTATATGAATGAGTTATGGAAGGCAATATATCAAGTAAGTCGGAACAAGTATTTGTGAGAATTTAGGTTTGTTAAATTGTTCACCTCTGTCGCACTTCAGCCGATTTTTTAGGGGTCAGTTGGGGTGTGGCATAAGCATCTAAAGTTTGTAAATGTCTTGGATGGATTTGATGGCCTGAAGCTCAACTTGGGCACTATTCGATTGTTCATAATGGTGTCCAGTAGCAAGAAGTTCAAGTCCCCGCTCGACACTCATGATAAATCTGGTATTGGCTGCCCTAGAAAGTAGAAGAGCACCGCCAATGTTGTTTGAGCCATCCAGGAAGGGGAGGATGCCAGAAGGGGGGTATGGTTCCAACCTAACCTAATTATTCATTTTCTTCTTTTTTACACTTTAGTTTAAAGTAAATAAAACTTAAAATGATTTTAAAATTCAGGAATTGAGATAATCTAAACAAACTAGGTGATTAATTTATGCTTTTTTAAGAAAGTTTCAACTTAAATAATACTTTAATCCCTCACCAAACTTCAATTTCCGTTTATTATTTGGTATTAAAAAGTGAAATGCTTCCAGATATGCTGATTCCCTGGTAATTATGTATTTATGATATGGAAGTCTCCAAAATATTCAGTTACAGATGCTGCTTTGATTGAATATATAGTAAGGCATAGGGTTTGGCGGCGCTACAACTTCTCATCTTTTCAGCTACAACTACACTGTTCTAGGAAGCTGCTGCGGGGAAGTTGACTGTCTGTTTGGGGCAGCTGTGTGAAAACAACTTTGGAGCAACTGTTTCTGGAAAAATAACGATGCCGCCCCTGTTTGGTAAAACTGTTTAAAACAGAACTGTGACAATGACATATTTGATATTTCTGAAGCATATTTTCACTTCAAGACAATTCAAAAATATTAAGACAGACTACAACTTCCCTAAATTGCAATTAACCATAAACTTTTTAGGCGCAAAATAGTGTTTAAAGTTATAGAAAAGTGGAAACAAAATGGGAAATTGAAGGCTCATATTGGCCTCATTACATTTAGACCACATGTTCTCAACTAACAACACAGATGCAACAGTTACGCTTAGAGACAACGATTATCCCAGCTGCACCAAGACCATTGATGAAAAAAGCAGAGAACCTTGAAGCAACATGAAGAAGGACAAGATCATTGTCAATGTACATGAAATTCATACATTTACTAAAAAAAATTGACCACCATACAATAACTTTTTGATAAAAAACTTAATTTCATTAATTTAACTCTTGAAAATCACACAGATAGTTCACCCTCAACAATGCATTGTAATTCACGAATCATATTATTGCCCATGTTTATTGAATTTCTACTCTATTCAGTATGGTTCGCTCTCAACACAAAAGGGTTTTGACGATTTTATTGAAATTCATTCCAAAAATAAAGGCATGATTCTCTATTGATCACCTAATCGTCTTAAGTGGAGTTCAAGGCAATGCTAGCTAGACTATACATTAGGATCACCTGACATCCAACAGGTCACATCAATGTTTTTCTTAAGGCCATGTTTTTTTTAAGACAATGTTGTATAGAAGATTCAAAACAAAAGTTTAAAACATGTCACATAAAAATTACCTTCTGCATAAGCCCCTTAAGAGTCGAATGGTTCACTTGTTCCCTACCCTTCTCAAATAGTTCGTCTATTGACTTCAGAAGAAAAGCATTCTTTTTCACCTACAGAGCAGTAGAAGTTATAACCCAGTGAACTCAACAAGGTCCAAGGCTTTCTCCTGGATCCATGAGAGCTCCTCCTCGACCCCCTCTTCTTCTTCGATTGTGCTTTGAACCGAGTCGTTGAATTTCTTCGATTGTTGGTCAGCATCAGTCCCTCTTGCCTTTGCTCTACCAATGAGAAGTGGAGATCGCTGACTAGATACACCAAGAAAAGTAAGAAGGAAGGAGCGACGTGGATAGAGGGAAGCATTGCTGGTAATGCCTCCATCGAGCCAATATAAATCGGCGGAGAGAGGATGGTTAAGAGTGAAAGCCATAGAGTGACAAACAGGCTACCTTGTTCGAAAACCTTACATTTATGGTGTAAAATTGGATTTATAGTTGGATTTCGCTTTAGAGGAGAAAACAAGCGGAGGAGAGAACAGTCGGAGGCTTTTGCTTCATTGGGGGAAGATCGCAGTTTACCGAGCCATAGGAGGAGGAAGGGCAGAATCGCAGGAGGGGCACCAGTGTAAAACGTCGAAGTGGAAAGCGGGCAGCTGGATCTAATCTGTGGCCCGCGTTTAAGCAAAATCGCAGGACACCGTGCCTGCCCCGCTGCTCCAAACGGAGCCTTAATTGTTTGTTCTGCATATATATATATATATTGAAAGCCCAAAGACTAATATATTGAATAAAAAGTAGGGTACAGAGAGTTTTTGTGGAAAGTCCCAAACATGACACCCATCTCTCACAAAAATCGCCAAATCAAATGGTTCCAAAAAAGAGAAAATACAACAAAAAAATATTAGAGATTTAAATAAAAAACCAAAAAAATTTAAAATAAGAGTATCAGGTAGCTGGAGAGCGACTCGATTTTGCCTTGTCTCTGCCTTTAGTTCTAGGGAAGGAGCCAACTAATAAGTTGGTCAGATGAGTGTCATTGTCAGTAGTAACCAATATATCATCCAATAGATTCCCTAGCTTTAGTCATTCTCCGTTCTTTTTCTTCGTGTAGATCTGCCATTTGTCATCCGAAGATTGACTCACCTGATCAACAGAATGGTCTGAAGTGTGGAGGATATGTGTAGGTTGTTGAACATTGGAAGAAACTATTTGTTGTACCAACTGATCTTCTATCAAGTCGAAAGAGCACTCTCATGTGTCTTGCATGTAAGTGGATCTTCTTCAATAACAATAGGTGGTATCAACACATTTGGATCTGTACCCGTAGTAATGTGTTCTTCATGTGGAATTGCGATGTTGGAAAGAGGTTCGGATTGGTCCTTCTCAGCAATGATGGTAGTTGGCTGATCTTTAGCGGTATTCGACCTTAAATGAGGATGCAAGCGATAGCAAATAGTAGAACTGTGACCAAACATACTACAATGAGAGCAATGAGGAGGATGTGATTCTATTTCAACATTTTGCCAATTCTTGGTGTGAATAGTGTCAATCCATATCTCATCTGGAGCTGGTTGAGTGATATCTCTCTCAACTAACCCACAAGCCACCGAGGGTCTGGCGACAGAAAAAGTAGGATTATTCACCTTGAGAGACTTACCGTAAGCAGTTGTTAAAGAGTAGAGGATTTTCATGTTAAACAAATGTAATTTTAACCCTAGAAACTTTATCCAAACTGTAATGATAGGAGATTCCGTATTTGGATCAAAATCGATAGTCCACTTCAAAATTTTCATAAAATGATTGTCGATCTTGATAACTTTTCGAGAGAAAATGCGAGTGTAATCGACATCGTGAGATAACTGAATAAGTATATGCCGACTGTCTAGTAGACCAATATTCCAACTACCCAATAGTTTCATAACATCAAATTCTTTTCTAATGATCTCTAGTTTTGGGTGACCATAAAGAATTTTCCCAACTAAAACAAAACGCCAAGAGGACGCTAGATTACCAGTTTTAACCTCAGTGAGAATAAGTGCAGGCTTTCCATTTTTTTTCAAGCTTTTTAATAAAAGTGTGTTCGCTACCACCTTCAAGAGCCTCATGGTACGATTGTGGAGCATTGCAGGATTTATCGATAGCAAAAACAGGCTCTGAACCTGGAGGGGCACGAGCAGGAATGAGCAAATCGTTGGTAAGGGCATTTGCATAGGAACGGAGCATCGATGCCATCTCACTCACAAGAGGTCAGGAAAGATATGGTTTGACGGACCGCAAGGAAGCGAGGAAACTGTTGGCGCTATCGGGCTCGGGTCGTCTGGAGCGAGAAGACTGTAGCGCCTTCGTCTAAGGGAACAAACACAAGATCAGGTCGTCTGGAGCGAGACGACTGTGACACCTTTGTCTACAAACACAAGATTGGCTATGTCTATGGTAGACGACTATTGGCGCTGTCGGGCACAACCATGTGAGACGACTGTAGCGCCTTTGTCTAAGGAAACAAACGACGATGACACGAGCATTTTGTCGACTGCAGAGACTGCTGGGAGCGATCGACTTCAACAGGAGAGACAGGGAGTGAAAGTCATCATGGGGAGACGTCGAAGAGAAGCGAAGAAGCCGATAGAATCACCGCCGAGAATCGCCATGTGGCGAAACCCTAGTAGAGCTTGTTTACATTTAAAACAAAAAAACCCAAAATCACTAGAGCGCGAAAAAATTGAGGGTCATCCCAATTTAGTCTTGTAGAGAGCCTTTAGTTCTCGGAAGGGATCCATCTAACAAACTGGTAAGATGCGTACCGTTACCCGAAGTAATCAAAGTATCATCCATAAGATTCATGAGCTCAAGTAGATCGTCATTCTTCTTCTTCCTCTTGGAAGTGTAAATCTGTCATTCCTCATCCGAAAAATCAGTCTGATGAGGTGGAAGAACTGTAGCAGAAGGATTACCAACCGTTGTACCCACAATAGGTTCTAGTATATGTGAAGTATGTGTTGTCTTTACACCAGATACTTTCTGAAAATGGGGAGCTGCGAGATTCTCCTGATTATCAGTCTGAACATTATCCTTTGTAGGTAATAGTTCTTCATTATTGTTTTCAATAGGGTTTGAAGGTGTAGGTTGCCCAGCAGAGCTATCCAGCATATTAATCGCAGTAATAACAGTGTCAGTGGGGGGGTTCCACAGGGGCAACAAACACCTCTTGTCTTGTGGTAGTGTCCTCCACAGGTGGAATTAATTTGTCTAGAGCAGTGGGGTTAGACCCATCCTTATTCTCTTGATCCTTAAATTTCAAATTAGATGGAGCTTGTGACATTTATTAAGGGTATGCCTGCCCAAACATGTTATAGTGAGTAAAATAAGGAGGTCTGTGTTCCATGATGATTTGTTGTCAATATCCATTATGAGTTGTGCCCAACCAGACTTCAGTAATATCAGGTAAAATAATATCTCTTTCCACAAGTATTCTGGCCACAGAAGACCTGGTTAAATTGAAAGTGGGTAGATCTAGCCTTAAAGGATCTCCAAGAATGACCCAAATAGAGTAGAGAACTGTCGGCCGCTTTAACCTTCGTGATTTGAAAAAGTGATGACTTTATGATTTTAAAAATAATTTAAATATGGATATAACTCTTTTTTTATTTTTAAAATAACATTTTAATTTTAAAATAGGTGAGACCAAACGGGTCTCACATTTTAAATAGTTTAAATGATTGAATACAATACTACAAGTAATACACTTATCCCGAAGAATAAATATATCACTTGTAATAAAGATTCAATCACCTAGACTAATAAAATTTGTGACATCCGTTTTGATTTGCGAAATATTTTATGAAAAAGCCAACAAGTTCCCCTATCTAACATAAAAATTAGATAGAATTTATTTTATCTGGGTTCCAGGTTCCCTATAGGGCAAGCCCCTATAGTTAATTACATCTTAAATGACTGAGAGTCATTTAAGAAAACTCTCGATTAAGATCAGGTAGTTTTGCCTTCAAGATTTCAAAGTTTAGGTTTTCATGATTAGACATGGGAAAATCAAATGGGAATGACTCAAAATAGGAACAATTATCTTAAGGAATCCAAAGGAAAGAATTGTACGAGATATCATAGATCTGTGGAAAACCCTGGTGAACTCCCAACTATCCTATTGTTTGACTTTATGTCTTTTGAAATGATTTAATTTGATATTTCAATCCTGCAAATTATTTTGGATTTAGGACTTATGTTTACACAATATCAGATTGTGCAAATAGTCTAAAAAGATAAGAGGATTTACACCGTACCACACAATAATCTCAGAATCCTAAAATGTTAGGACTTATAATTATAAAACAAAGTTGTGCGAAAAGCCTAAAAGGTGATCATATAAGTTGTTATTTAAACTAAATGAAGTGATATGTGATGTGAAAATGTTTATGTAATGTGTTTTGATGTTTTGCTGATCCACCTTGAAGTTGTTCCTCGTCGTGCTGCCCATGATGTTCGCTCTAAGCTCCTCGTAGTAGCATCTCCTGGTTTAGTTTTGAAAATGCACCTAACCACTAGATTATTCTACACTAAGGCATAGTACAAAAACTAAGCAATAAAACATGCAATGTGAAAGAAAAGTAACAATTTACTGTACAGTAAAGAAGAAAGACAGTATAACATGCTGAAAGAAGAGTATAACGTGCTATAAAAAAAATAGTATAACATGCTGGGAAAATAGTATAACAGACTATGAAAATAATATAACATACTGTGAGATAAAATGCTGTAATATAAATTAAACTTGTACACCTGAGAGGTTCATTGCTCCTTTAAGTTTAGCTATTATGCGTTGTGTGAAAGGAGAAACCATGACCTGAAAAGCTTGAGAAAACAGGTAAATCGTAGGAAAAATACGAACAAATAAAACAAAATGCAATATCTCATATAAAGCACCAAGAATAGGAAATTTATATGTGATATTGAGAATGTCCCCAATTGTCAGGAGAATTTGAGTGTAAGACAAATTCAAATCACAGAGCATTGGGTTTCAGTTTTGGTCAAGTTAAGACAAAAATTTCATTATTTGATTTAATTAAATCAGTCATGAATCACAATTTAGTGCACCCTCGTGTCTAGTGTCCTAATTATCTCACAAATTGAGGTCAGATGTTTGACTTGTTAGGTTTATTTGAAAATTAGGAGGATAAACTCTCTCAATGTGTGCTCCTAAGATCTATGAAACCTACACTTTAGTTTGAGACTGAAGTGTTCTAAAGTGTCTAATTTCAATTAAGTGTCTTTCAATTAATCCTCGAACATTTTTTAGATCAAGCTTAACTCTCTATCAGACTCCTAAAACCTAAGGGGTGAACCTATAGTTTTGGCAAGAAGCGTTCTGAAGTATGCTTCAATTCTAGTTAGAACAATTGAATTTAAGTTTATTCAAAGCTTAAGGGACCTAAGTGCATGTCTACTAATCTTTCAATCCCTGTCCCTAATTGTTATCTAAATTCTCACTTTCTTCCAACCCTAAAATATTCTTTAATTTACAGTTTTATCTTTCATATGCAACAAGGAACGGTAGATGATTCGCTATTCTATCCCCCTTTAGGTTTTATCACCTCGAAGATCCAAATTTTATTTTTTAATTTTTTCTTTTTCTCTTTCCCTCATATTTTTCTTAAGACTAAATCATTTCTGAATATAATTAAATCGGAAATTCTCATTTTTAATTTGATCGTTTAAAAAAAAATAAAATAAACAAAAAGAAGACCGATTCATTTTAAAACAAAGTCGAATCAATAAATCTTAAAACGAAATCATGAATGTATCGGCCTAAAACGTTTAAATTCGTTAAAAGGAAATGATCAGATCAATCCCGAGAAAGATATCCTCTCCAAATGTCAATCTTGCGCATTTTCAAACCCCTCACGAATTCAATTTATATCAAGTTTATAATTTCTTAAAACAAAGTTTCAATAACTTTTCATATGTCACAAAGCAAAAGAGAATAATCCATAGGGAATGAATTTTCAAATTTTCAAAAGCTATACAATATCAATTCCATTTAATTCCACTTTTAAGCAAAAGCTCTTTTTTTATCATTTTTTTCTTTTCTCATTATTATGAAATTATCCATAGAAGTGTCCAAGGTAATAGAGAAAAACAACCACTAGCTCGATCCATCCCACCAAGAAATTATAGGTTAAAGTTTACGGGTAAGGCTCACAAAAGGAACAAAATCACCACAAAATCAGCCATCAAATAGCCACCAAACAACATCTATATGGGCCCAATCACCAATTACCCGAGTGCAAACAGTAATTACAACACCCAAACAACTAACTACAACAATTAATGACACTTTTAAGCTTCCAAACTGCTCCAAACATCAATTCTACATTTCCTACAGCTAACAACAACTTCCTACAATTTTGCTACAGCAAACCTAGCAGTTTAAAAGCTCCCAAACAATCATTAAATTAGCCCCAAATAAGCTTACGTGTAGAGCCAGGAAAAGGGGTAATCTGAGCCCAATACAAGGGCAAACCAAACCCAGAAATAGTCCAAAACAATAAGAGACTTCAAACAATATAAATCATCGAAACAGAGCCCAAACCGAATCCAGGAAAAGGGCAAACCGAGTCCAGCACATGGGCAAGCCAAGCCCAAGGAATGTTCTAAAACAACAAGGGATTTCAGCCAACATAAGTCACTTAAAAGAAGCCCAGAGAAAGAGGGAAACTAAGCCCAGCACAATGGGGGCAAACCAGAAAATATTCCCAGCATAAACTTGATTTCAAAAAGAGCTCAAACCAAACCCACCAAATGGGGTAAAAATTAACATAAAAATTTCAAATATATTCAGCCTAGAAGAAAGCTGAAACCGAACCCAGCGAAAGGGGCCAAACCAAGCAACATAGAGGCTAAACCAAGCTCGGTAAAGAGACAAAACAAATGAGAGCATTTCCAATCAATGTTTAATCCCAAAAGAAGCTCAATTCGATCCCACTAAACGGGCTAAAACAGGGTCATAAAAATCAGATTCTATAAAGCCACAACCGAGCCCAAGAAAAAGGGCAAATTGAATCCAATACATGGGGCAAAATAGGAAACATGAAATGAGCCCTAAACATATGTTTTTACCTCATAAAACAATTTCCAACATGTATTGCAACAAAAGGGCAGCAATCGGAACATAAAAAGAATCCCAAACATATTTTTTTACTTCATAAAACAATTTCCAACATGTATTGTAGCAGAAGGGGAGCAATATGAACATGAAATGAGCCCCCAAATACATCTTTCATCTCATAAAACAATTTCCAATATATATATTTCAGCAAAAGGGGGAGCAATAAGAACATGAAATGAGCCCCCAAATACATGTTTCATCACATAAAACAATTTTCAACTTGTATTTCATACTTTCAAACATTTCAAGCATGAAATTAATAGAGACAACCCTCAAACAAGCTTTTTCATATGTATTTCTAAAAGAGAAAAATGCATTCCAAAATCACCTTAGCCATGCTTTCAAGTGCTTCAAGTAAGGAAAGTAAAGATAGCCCACATATGCTTGCCATAGACATTTGTAGGGAATATAAATGCATTTTTAAAATGTTCTACCAATGCTTCCACATGTTTCAAGCAATGAAATAGTAAGGGAAACTGATATATATGCTTTATTCCTCAATATCCTAAGCAAATATTCATGCAAGCATTTTTCCTATTTTAACATTTCAAATAATATATTTGGAGCAAGGCAACAAAACAGAGGAGAGGAAGATGAATACCTCTTTTCTGCAGATTTGAAATAAAGTTATAAGAATGGTTCAAGAAAAGACCAATCCAAGCGAAATATTCCTCCTAAAGATCCCAAGAAACGATCACTACAAATGCTCCACGTCACAAGCACTTGAAATTTCTAGTTTAAAGAGGATTCCGACAACACTTTCCTTCCTAAAAACCTCAGAAAATGGCACCCCACGAATGTCTTCGAACGACAAAGCAGAGATAAGATTTTTTATAACAGTAGAAAGAAATTCAAGCTTTCCTCCCTCAAGAACTCTCCCTTTCTCTCTTTTTTTTACTCAAGTAGCCAGACAGCCAAAAGAGGACGCAAAAGACTCCCCTAATCACACCATAAGCCAAAAAGCCTGAGAAACGAAAAAAAATCAGCTGTTTTCCGCTCTAACCAACCAATCGAAAAGAGGAAAAGAAGAGTCACAATAAAGAAGGAGCGAACGTCGGCCAGGTGGAACTTCGCAGTTGGAGGGCTACTCGGTCGAGTGGAACTCGAGGAGACGAGCCGCGTATGCGAATCGACAGAGGAAGACTCGAGAAGATGAGTCGCGAGCGAGAATGACAAGGAGAGCCGCGCGGATCGTGGATCTAGGGCACGGACGCGAGAGAGACGAGTCGAGCACAAGATCGAGCGAATGGAGGGTTTAATCGGGTTTAAGCGAGTGTAGAAGTGGAAATAGGATTTAGGTTATAAATTTTATTATAATTTAAGGATATTTTTATAAAAAGAAATATATAATATTTTGAAAAATAAAAATTAATTTGTGTTTTATTCGTGCATTGAAACATAACAAAATTGATATCATTTTTAAGTAATTCTGACGTTCCGGACATGCTGGCGCTGTCCGTTTCGTCGCCAGAGGTCATTTTGACGAATTCATTGATTTGGGTGACAATTTTCTCGTGTAAAAAATATGGCAATACGGGTGTCCTTTCCTATAAAAATTGGTGTTTCGAAAGCGTTAACGCAGTCCAAATTATTGTCGGAGGTCATCCGGAGAAGTTCGCATTTTCACCCGTCCTGTTAGGTTGAACTGAAGACAATCCTCGTGCAATTTGTGAATTTCGTGCATTTTGTGTGTGTATGTGGCGAAAAAGTCGTGAAGATGTTTTCCTAAGGCTTGGAGTCCTATTAGGAACTTTCCCTTGAGTCTTCACAAAATAGCCCATAACCGCTCGTTCATAAGAAGATTGGTCTTGTGCCGTAAATGTTAGACATCAAAGAAAAATAGGAAGTAGTTAAAATTTCTAAAAGGGTGAGTCCCAATTCTAGTTTTCTAAGATAGTCAATAGGAATTCCTAGAGCTAGACCTTAAGACCCTAAGAAAAAAGAAATGACCTCGAAAATGAGGTCAATAAGAACTTGATGATGAAAAAAGTACAGCTTGAGATCAGGTAGACTAAATCATGCTGATACGGTAAGAGTTTTATGATTTAGGTTGAAATCAGGAGACCACTTGAGTAACTTTATTGACTTGCCTGCAATATTAAGATATTTATTGGAGAAAATCCGATTGCAATATTCAGCCATGGTTATTTGAATCAATATGTCTCTCATCCATGAATCTCACTTTCCATTTGCCTACTAGTTTAAAATCATCAACACTATTTCTGATAACTTCCATAGGTGGGTTCCCTTACTGAAATTTTCCAATAAGAGCAAACTTGTCCGTCAAGGTTGAAATTTCTAAGTTAGAGAAAAAAATTATTTTTCCACTTTTTCTGCTTCACTTCTTAACAAAAAGGCAATCACCTGTACCATCACGACAATCCGTATAACTTGAGGGGAAAACAACCACTGATTCCACCCGAGGGTTACCCACCACGTGAACAAATGAGACTTTGTCAGGTTCGACCAAAGAAGGGAGCGCCATAAGAGCTCTATTGGCGTTTATATATATATATATTAAGAAAAACTCAAAGATTAATATATTAAAAGGAAAAAATACAGATAGATTGTATGAATGAGCCTAAAAGAAGGCCCAATCCACACAATACAACACATACAAATTCCAAAAAAAAAGAAAAGATACATATAAGATCAAAAAACCAAAACCACCAACGGGCGCAAAGCGCTAAGGAAGTCCCAATTTTGTCCTCCCCCCGCTTCTAGTTCTCGGAAGGGAGCCGGTTAACAAATTGGTGATGTGCATACCATTACCCAAAGTAACCAAAGTATTATCCATCAGATTCCTGAGCTCAAGTAGGTTTCTATTCTTCTTCTTCCTCTTGGATGTGTAAACCTGTCATTCCTCATCCGAGAATTGACTCATCTGATTAATGGATTGGTCCAAAGGTGGTCGGACAGGTGTAGAGAAGTAGTAGAAATATTGCCACCTATAACATCAGTGATAGTTTTTAGGACAGGTGAAGTCTGAAATTCTCCTTCGCCCCCACGAAAGGAGTTTCCAAAGACGGAGGAACTACAACATTTTGTGGAGGCTGAATGATTGACATATTATCTGCGATGATAATGACATCTTCAGGGGTATTCTTTTGATGATCAATTGTATTAGTAACTTGAAGCTGATCAAGAGGAGAGGTAATCTCTGCTTCTGGCGGAGCATTTTGTTTTTTTTGTTTGAGGTGAGGGAGTAGATGGTGATATTGAAAACTGTAGTGGCCAAACATGCGTCATTTTGAACAAGACGAAGGGAAATGCTCAATCACAATCTTTTGCCAATATCCATGGTGCTGTGTGCCCAACCAAATTTCCTCAGAAATGGTTGAAGTGATGTCTCTTTTAACGATTACTTTAGTTTCAGATGGACGGGATATATTAAAAGTTGGAACCGTTTTGAGTGGCTTGCCATAAGCTGAGGCAATAGAGTACGACAATTTTTGAGTAAAATAATGAAATTTCAGGCCATGGAGACGAATTCAAACAAACCATTTCAAAATCTTTATTGTTTTGTTATCAATCTAGATTACCTTTCTAGCAAATAATCGCGTGTAATTCTCTTCATTATTAAGTTGAATAAGAATGTGTCCTCCATCTAAAAGTCCAATTTTCAACTCCCCTAAAAGATGCATAAGCTCAAATTTCCAAGGAATAAACTCCATTTTGGGATGATCATAAAAAAATTTTCTGACCAAATTCAGACGACAAGAATAAGCAAGTTGAATATATTTAGTTTCTATAAAAAAAGATAGCAGTCTTCCCATTCATCTTACCAGGTTTCTTGATGTTCTCCGCTAACTCAAACGAAGGAAGGAAAGAACACACTTTAGGAGTACCTGAAGCGTGGACACCCGCAAGGGTAGTAGCATACGATCTGTCTGAAGCCATGGACAGAAAAGGGAGGCGCGGCGAAAGAGCAGGGAAATTGTAGTGGTCGACAGAGCGAAATCCGAAAGGGGGAACCTTTGCGAAGTCGAGCAGAGGGCGGTTTCTGCTCAAGCCTGAGGATTGGAGATGAAAAAATGCGGCAAGGAAGAAAACGAGAGGCGACGACGACGAAGGAAAGGAGAGCGACAGACCTTCTAGACGCAACGATGAGGAAAGACTGTGGCGAAACAGACTTTCCAAAAATGGCGACGACGAAGAAGACACAGCGAGGAGAAGACGACGCCGGAGAAGACACGTCGAGGAAAGGAAAGGATCAGATTCAATAAATTGCCGTAACTGTTTCTAAGGTTCGCCATGAGGCGAAACCCTATATATATGTATATATATATATACTCCTTGTTTGGAGGCAACCACTGCTGCTCATTCTGGTGAAGTAGCACGTGTGGACCCCGTACCCGCGGAGAGAGTTGAAGAAATTGTGGATCTCATTGCCACACAAGAACCAAAAATTGTGGCTCAGATCCCTAGTGCTTTAGCCTAACAATTTGAGGTTCAGGATCCCCCACAAGCAAATAATCAACATACTACTCCATCAGTTACTCCCCCACTGTCGGACCCATCTGCTATGACTGCCATGGCTTTAGAATCTGAATGGACTATTAAAAAATATAGCAAGAGAAGAGGTAGAAGGAAATGAGAACTCCCAATTATGACACAAGCAAACAATATTGATGTCACATTCCATTCGGAGGGTGAGCACTTGCATCTTCCCCATAGGTTTGCTAGGAGGGGGGTGTCATGGGCCAAAATGTTTAACATTCTGGTATGAAACATTAGAGGAGTGGCGGACCCCCACTCCTTCAATCGTTTAAAACATTTATGTAGGGTCCATAAGCCAGACATTTTTGTTCTTTTGGAGCCATTTATAACAATTCATAAAGAGAATATCATTAAGAAATTCAAGGGTTACATGCATTATAGTAATCTGAACAATAAAATTTGGCTTTTTTGGCAGAAAGATATCACTCTTAACATTATTGATGATAATGTGCAATATGGTCTTATTCATTATCAGTTGGAGAATTTTTTTGGTTGGGCTACTTTCATTTATGTCAGCTCTCTTTTAAGAGACAAACTTCTCCTTTAACAACAACTTGCTCATGGGGGTGCTATTATTTCTGATAATTGGTTCTTGGAGGGGATCTAAATATGATTATGTCGCCGTCGGAGAGAAGGGGTGGTGCTAAAGTTGATACAAGTCTTATCAACCGTTTTTGTGAGCATATTGTGGATGCTGACCTTTATGATTTAGGTTTTTCAAGCTCTCCTTATACTTGGCGGAGGAGTTTTCTTATGCAGAGACTGGATAGATTTCTGAGAAACTCATCTTTTCTGGGCCACTACAATATTATTCATGTCAAACATCTTAATCATGCTGCATCGGACCGTAACCCTATTTTTCTTAGTTTGGCTTTTCATTCTAAACCTGCTCACTATCACTTTAAATTTCTTAATGTTTGGACTTCTCATCCTACTTTTATTGATGTGATTAAGCAGGCTTGGGTCTCGCGGTGGAGTGGTAACTCTTTGTTCATTTTATATCAATTACATAAGAACGTTGCTTCTTACTTAAGGTGGAACATGAATACTTTTGGCAATGTTCATTCTAGGGTTTCGAAGGCCCAACAAGAGGTCGATGCTTTAGAGGCACAGGTGATAGACACTCATGATCTTGTGGCCAAGTTAGCTAATGCTCATTCTACTCTCTTGGAGGAAATCACTATTGAGGAGGATTTTCTTAGGTAGAAAGCTTGTGACACTCATTTCAAAAATGGAGACAGAAACACTAAATATTTTCATGCTACTATCAAACATCGTCGTAATATAAATGTCATTATTAAGATTGTTACTGATGAGGATAATTTACTTACTGATGCCGATCAAATTGGTTCCAATGCAGCTGATTATTTTTCTTCTCTTTATGCTGAGACTCTCTCGGTCACTGATATTCTATCAGAATTGTTTTAGGATAAGAGGGACATGGTTTCCTCCCTCTCCTTGTCCGACCCCCATTGAGTTAGAGATTTTCACTGCCCTTAAAGATATTAATTCTCAGAAGGCTCCTGGCCCCGATGGTTTCACATCTGCTTTTTATATTTCATGCTGGGACATCATAAAGAAAGAGGTGGTTTGTGATTCAAAGTTTTTTAAGTTTTTTTCAGGGTGAAGACCCTGGAAAGTATTTTTCTGCCGCTTTGATTGTTCTTATACCTAAAACTAATGATAAAACTCATTTGAAGAATTTTAGGCCCATCTCGCTCACTTCAGTGATTTCTAAAATCATTAGTAAACTGATTGTGGCTTGTCTTTAACCCCATCTTCCTTCTTTCATCTCCCCCCACCAGTCGGCCTTTATTAAATGACGTGATATTTCTAACAATATACTCTTAGGCTAGGAAATTTTGCAGGATCTTGATAAAATATGCAGGGGTAGCAATCTTGTTATCAAATTAGATATCAAGAAGACTTTTGATACCATTAATTGAGATTTCATCATCAACATTTTGAAGGCTAGAGGTTTCAATCCTAGTTTTTGCGCCCTGATTAAAAGTGCTTGACCAACAACTATTATTCCGTGCTGGTTAACGATAATTCTTATGGATTTTTCACTGCTTGTCGGGGCATTAAAACCTACTTTCCCCGATTATTTTCATTCTAGTTTTTGATTATTTATTCAGGTTGCTCAATCATTTCCAGCTGTTACACCCTCACACACAGTTTTCCCATAAGACCAAAATGATGGTTTCCCACCTTGCATATGCAGATGATGTTATTATTTTTGCTAATGCATCTAAACTTGCTATAAAACAATTATTGGGGCTCTTAAAGGATTTCCAGAATTATTCTGGACTTCTCTTTAATTGTGACAAGTGCCAGATGTTTTTTGGCAAGCATGTTAAGCAACATCTTATTCATTGGGGAGTTGCTTATATATGTTTTCATCATGCCTCTCTCCCTCTTAAATATCTAGGGGTTAATTTGATTAGGGGAAGTAGGAAACAAATTAATATGGATGATGTTATTGATAAAATCAAGTATAAAATTAACGATTAGAGAATTGTTTTCCTTTCTACTGGGATCAGGATTTATTTGCTATCTAGTGCTCTTCAGAGTATTCCACTACATGCTTTGCAGGTGTTTAATCCAAAAAAAGTGCTATCAATGTCATGGAGATGCTTTTTAATAAATTCCTTTGGGTGGGGAATGTTGCTAAGAGGATTTGCGGCTCTTGGCATAAGGTCTGTAAGCCTAAGAAGGCTGACAGGATTGACTTTAAAGCTTTGAAATATACGGTGGAAATAAACCTTTGCAAACTTTGGTTTAAATTTAGATTGGGCTCATCTCTATGGGCTTCTTTTATTCATAAAAAAATATTGTGCTCAAACTCACCCTTCCCAGGTTTTGTGGAAGGTTGGTGATTCCCGTATCTGGAAAGCAGTTGTTAATGCTAGAACTACTGCTAATGATTTCATGTTTTGGGATATAGGTGACAGAAACATCTCTTTATGAAATGATAATTGGGGGTTGTCTTATCTCTTTGAATACTCTCACCCTCTATATACTAACTCCTTATTGGTTTCTGATTTCTTTTCTCAAGATGACTGAGATTTCTCCAAATTATGTTCTGTGGTGGGGGAGGAAAATGCAAAACATATTATTTCTATTCTTATTACCCCTTCACGCTGGGATTTCCCTGTGTGGAAAATGAACAATTTTCAGTCGGTTTGCAAATTAATATATGTCATTTTACATTCACACCGCGATTGATTTTGGGGAAAATTGATTTGGCACAAATTTTTAACTCCCTCTATGTCCTTTTTCCTTTGGCGTTATCTCTCTTCTTTACTACCTATTGATGACATTCTTAAGTTGAAAGACCTTAAAATGGCCTCGAGATGCCCTATGTGCAAAGTTGCAGGGGAAGATTCGAGACACATATTTTTTGAATGTGCTTTCTCTTTAAATGTTTGGAATATGCTGAGCATACATTTCAGTTTTTCATGGTTGCATAGGGGCATCTTAAACAATTATTTGTGGCTAGGGAAGGTTTTTTATGATGG
>JXCR01086138.1:67046-104011 GCA_002079205.1 Phalaenopsis hybrid cultivar | reverse complement strand
TATATATATATATATTTTTTTTATGAAAAGCCCAAGGGCTGATTTTATTGAAATAGAAAACAATACATAAAGGTTGTATGAGAAGAGTCCAAAAAGGCACCCTACCCATACTATACAAGTACATAAAAACTCCGGCACAGATAGACTCAAAAAAATAAAAAACAAAATTAAAAAATGCAGAAAACAGTAGCTAGGGACGAGTCAGTTCAGTCCTGCCTTTTCTTCTAGTTTTAGGAGCGGAACCAGATAATAAGCTTTGAAAAATCATGTCATTTCCAGAAGTCACTAAAGTATCATCTATTAAGTTTCCAAGTTGGAGTGAGCCGCCAGGCTTCTTATTCCGCCAAGAAGTGTAAACCTGCCATTCTTCATCTGAAGACTGGCTCATATGATCATCGATCTGATTTGATGTTTGAACCGCAGTAGGAGGAAAGACAGTTGTTGCCACCGCGATAGGTTCCAGTGTATGTGAAGTGTGAATTGTTACCTCTGCATTTGATGCTTCCTGAATAGGAGCTGCGGGACTATCCTGATTTTCAGTTCAAACATTATCCATTGTAGTATGGTCAGGAGAATTGATCATAGGGGCAGACACCAACTCCTGTCTTGTGTTGTTTCCCTCATCAGGTTGGCTGTCATCAAGTTTGTTAGGAGCGTGTTCAGGCACGTGGGATGCGCTAACAGTGTGTTCCTGCTTTTGACTATTGGTTCTCAACTGTGGGTGCAATTTGAAACATTTTTTCTGCTGGTGTCCAAACATCTTGTAGTGCTTGCAGTAGTATGATTTTTATTTCATAATGATTTTTTGTCAATAACCATTTTGAGCAGATCCAAGCCAGACATCTTCTACATCCGGTAGTGTAATATCTTGTTCAATCAAAATCCTTACAATAGAGAGTCTTGAGAAATGAACTGTAGGTAAATCTACCTGCAAAGGTTTTTCAAGGATAGTCCCAATTGCATATAAGATATGTAGATCAAAGAAATGTAACTCGAGTTCAGGTAATGAGANATATATATATATATATATATATATATAATATCTTTAATTCCTATTGATGATATTCTCAAGCTTAAAGTTTTAAAAATGGCCTCCAGATGTGGTATGTGCAAAATGGAGGAAGACACGAGACATATTTTTTTCGAATGTGCCTTTTACTTAAAAGTTTGGGATATGATTGCTTCTTATTTTGGTTTTTCGTGGATGCATAGAGGCTCTTTAAGCAATTATCTATGGTGTTGGAAAGATTTTGATGATAGTAAAGGGGGGTTTCCCCTATCTTTATTGATTCTTTGGTTTCTTTGGAATGCAAGAAATAGTTTTAAATACCATACTCCCCCCCCACAGCTTCTATGACGGTTGCATATGTGATTGCCTATTATAACAAAGTCTTAAGAGCTATTTCGACTGATTTTGCCGTTTTATAGCCTCCTTGGCTCGTTAGGTGGACTCCTCCACCAAATAATGTTAAATTAAATGTGGATGACTGTTGGCATCCAGATTATGCTGCGGTTGGGAGAATCTTTAGGGATTTTGAAGGTAGATGTCTCTGCTTTTTCTCCTCCCCTATTGTGGTTGATAACCCTTTGGCAACAGAATGCTGGGGGGTATTTCTGGCTTTAACGGTGGCTAGTATTTTCAATTTTCATAAATTAGAGGTGGAAATGGATTATAAATTGCTCTTTGATATTCTATTGGGTATTTCTCCACCCACGTGAGATACTTTAGGCATTTTTAAACGTATCATGAATGTAATGACTGAGAAGCATCTAGAGGTAAATTGGATTTTCATTCATAGAGAGGGCAACTCGCCAGCTGACTGACTTGCCAAAGGTGCTGGCGAGGTTTGTCACGTTGAGATTCACCCTCCTGCTTATCTTAAAAGACTCATCATTGGAGACAATCTAAACCTGCCTTATGTCCTATTTTAATTCTTGTTGTTTATTAGCATTCTGGATGATAGGTTTTCGGTTTTCCTGTTTCGGGTTTGCACTTTCCATTTGCAGATTTCATCTCACGGTTTTGTGTTGTATGGCATTTTGGGATAATGTTGATGGAGGACTATTCTTTTATGAAGACGTCTTTTGTACATGTTTTCTATTTGGCTTACCAAGTCTTACACCTTCACAGATTTACTTATTTTTGTTTATATGGTTTTTTGGGTATACCTGTAATTTTGGGGATAATTTTTTGTGTGAGTTATAATGCGGGGAGAGGAACCCCTTGGGGTGTGTTATATGTTTTTTTTGGATTACTTAGACGGGGATCCTNGTATGTATGTATGTATATATATATATATATATATATATGTGTGTGTATGTATATTATCTTTGTGTGTGTGTGTAATTTAATTATTTCAAGTCAAAACGAGCTGAAATTTATCTGTGTTCAACTCATTTATATATCAAGTGCAAGAAAATTGTTCATATTCGGCTCGTTGTTAACTTAGCGAACGAATCAGACATGAGTTTCTTAACGAGCCGAACACAAACTGTTTGCGAACAACGAGTCGTTTTGACAACCCTAAATATGACCGAACTATTGACAACTCTTCTTACTAAACAATTCATAAAAATAGCTGCAGTAAGCGAATCTCCATCTTATCATTATTCTGATAATGAGAGTTGTTTAATTATCAAACCCATCCAATTGGATGAATTCAAGTGATCTAGATTTAGGAGACTTATCAAATTTTTGAGGAATTAAGGCTAAATCAAAGAGATTATCTATACTCAAACAATAAATGTGCAACCAAATTATAGCATTCACAAATATACAAGCTTTAAGACCTGATGTAAAAAAAAAGAGATCTCCATGCTATATGTTGAAGCCTATTTAGTTGAAGAAGAAAAGGTTTCCCATAATTTAAGTCTAGGATTCCTGATAAAGCATGAAACACATGATTGATGATTTCTTGTCAATGACTCAACACATACCTGAAGATTAAGTCACTGCATGCATCCTTCAACAACTTCACTAAAGCTCAAAATTAGGATCAAAATTATGCTCTCACTTGACAAGTCTGTAGGGATAACTCATGCCAATTCCTTCATTAAGCCTTTCAAAGCAGAAAACAAACGATATAAGATAATCTCAATCTCTTTGTCAAATGAACGACAAAAAAATAGGCGAGTCAAAAAATTCAATCAATTTTGCTGTCCAGGGTAAATTCCTTTTGCCAAAAGCAACTGTTAAAATTTGATAATTTTCTTCAGTATAGAGGCGACTTCAACCAAAGTTGGTCTATAATAATATAAATATGCATATCCAAGTTGAAATTCATGCTGTGTTGACATCAGTGTCTCAGAGACTCGCTAAGTGAAACCCTTAATGTGTCCTTTAAATAAGCTTTTGGAGATCGACAATGTTTATTAGTTTACAATTAATATGATCTACTTCAGGTGTGTGCCATATTTATTGAGTGTCATTTGTTGACCGTAAAATTTTATTTAGAAAAAAAAATAAGATTAATTAATCACTCCTCACACGTAATCATAATTCCCATTTTTTTTCGCGTGAGCATCCTCTCTGGGTCGAAACAAAGACTCCCATAACTTCCTAAGTAGGGTAGATGTCGGGTGATGCCGAAATTTCTGCAATTTAGGCTTACAATTAAATAAAAATCAACAAATTTGACTTACAAGTGATTTAAAAATATGAATTATTTGGACTTACAAATTGACTTAAATATAAAATATTTGAACTTGTAAAATGGCTTAAATATAAATATCATAAACTAGTGCTTAGCTTAAGATATAAATGTCTTTTTTGAATGCTAATACAAAGATTTAATATTCATTATCATCACCTAATCTACAGCTTGATTATGCAAGCAGATAAAAGAAGGTACATGCTTAAAAATAAAAAATTTTCATGCAGTCTAAAGTCATGATATTTGTACAAGCATTTAAAAATTTGAATTAATTTAAGATATATATATATATATATATATATAATTTCAATGATATTTTTCAAATCAAATTCGCGACAAAATTGGCAACTTCAATTCTCAATCAGATAGAAGATAGGCTTTTCAAAAAGGTCAGAATGTGATTTCATGATATACGTCATCAACAAACCGTCAAAGCCTTTGTATGATTTTCTTTACTGAATTTGTAATACTCTCGCTAGAGAACACAACATTTTTTTGTTAAAGCCCAAAAGTAAACTTTGTGGGCAATCGAGGCATGTATTTAAAAATTTAAATAAATTTTTAAAATTTTGCATTTGTGTATCAAAGATTTTCTAACTCTAATATTCTGCCTTAAATGTTATGTGAGCATTTTAGAAATTGCTATTTTATGAATACTTTAAATATTATATTGTGCCTTGCAATAATATAATATACTAAGTAATTGCTCCTTGTAAATGCATCAAACATCATTGAATTGCACCTTACACCCTAAATCTTGTGTTGTGCATAAAAAAACATGCATATCAACAAATTAGTTCACATGGGCTCCGACGATAATGTTAAGCGATTAAAATCATTCGTCTTGAGAATGCTATGTTGACTAATATGAAATTCTTTTAAAATATCTTGATTTATGAAGTGCACAAAGGAATTTAAAAAGCGGCATAAATTTCTAAAATGTGCAATAGTGAAATTGAAAACTCACGTGTTCCAACCAATATATAAAATGCTCAAATACTGAGTTTTAGAATGCTACATGGTTTAGCTCACAATCAACTTTAATTCACCTACATGTGCTCCATCAAATTAAATAAGTGCACAAACTTGAATAATTTGAGAATGATGTGCGGGTTAGGGTTAAACTTGCACTCAAACGACTCTTTTTCTGAAATACTTGTAAATTTTATTTTAATATTTGTGATTATTCTAAAAACTAAGGACTTATATTTTAAAACCAAACTCCAAATTAAACACAATCAAGCAAGACATGTTATCTAGAGAATAAATTATAAGTTCAAATTAATTAGCCTGACCCTCTTTTTTAAAGACTGAAGTTGACGAGTCTAGTAATTTCGATAATGTCACAATAATAAGTATAGATTTGCAAGTTCAAATCATTTAATACAACCTCTTATTAAGACTGGAATTGATAATACTAATTTTTTAAAAATATTAAATTAACAAAATTCAAATAAATTATAAACATTAGTATTTCAAATGTCAAAATCCACAATAATGGCCAAGTTGACAGAAGATTTCAATCGGAAGAGTTTATTCTTAAAGACAAATTTCAAAGTTTTTTTAAATAGTTCAAATAATTTATAATATAAACTTAATTCTCTGTAAGGAAAACAAAGTTGATAAGGTTTAAAATTTAATCATTTGTCAGTCTTGAACTCAATCTTTTTCAATCGCAGTGTAAAGTTGACAGTGTTTAAATCAATTCAAGCAACCAAATCCATGATGATAATTGTATTAACTAAAATCTCAATTGGAGGAGTCTATTTTTAAATTAAATAAAACATTTCAAATCAAATTCTTAAAATAACAAATCAAAATATTTAAGTTTAAATCAATCACATTAAAATTTTAAGTAAACTCCGACCGCCCTCCACAATAATTTATCGATGTTGATAAATTTTTTATTGACTTCAGCTCATAACGAACAAATGTTACATCACATGCATTACTATATGCACACTCAAAACAATCTCATACCAGTAATAATGTTGTTCGAGTCCTCTGTTTGTTTAGTGTAACCCAATGACTTCATAAAAAATAAATGTTACAATCAGAGCCCTCTAACTAGGTGGTTTGCTGTCAAATGATACCATTAAATTACGGTCACAACTACTACCCGTCCATTCCCCAACAAATTTCTATGTTTTGAGTTGAAAATCATAAACAATACATTTGATTGATACAAAATATTTCGTTACTTAAGGTTGATTTAAATTGATCTCCATAGACAAACATTCACCCCAGATCTTTGTTGTTGTTGATAGGAATTATTTGATTTGCTTGGGTCAACTACCTCCTATGTAGATCAACAGTCACGACCCAACCAAAGACATGGACCAAGATAGGAATAGACGGTTGGATGGTGAAAATCAATTGTCGAATGGTGAAAATCAATTGTCTGTTATGTTAATTATATTACTAATAGTTTAATATTTAAATAATACATTTAAGTGTCACTATGAAACGTAACTAAAATTAACAAGTGAAAATTTGTACATTTTCGTTGTTCTTGTCTTCTAAACACATTTGCTTCTTTTTTATTCTTCTTTAAAATTTAAAAACTTAAAAATAATATTGAAGCAACATAATGAGTTATTTAAATATAACTCAGGAGTAATCACACTTTTAAACTACAGTAATCGAAGGAAAAAAATACAATATGTCTGCTAGTCTATAAGAAATCTTATCATTTGCTGGCCTTTTATAATGTATAAACAATCTGATATATATACTTATAAGTAATCTGATATATGTTAATGCATGCATCAATGATCGTTTTCTAAATAAACATAATCTTCTATAAACATTTATTTTAAATTTACATTTACTTTATACTTTATATGCACATTTGTCATTGTGATGATCGCCACCAACAACCCTAACACACACTTGGCCGATATTGCCTCGTTAGCTCCCGTTGGCACATCATTTAGCAATCTACTCATCGCAATTGTCCAAGCTGAAAATGCCCTTACCTGCCCCTGACTGATATTATCATGTTGGCGCAGTGATTAGTAATGTAAACATTACTATTTTTTGGGTGATAAATTCTGGTCTACTCACCCCCGATCGATATTATTCCGTCGACACAACGGTTAGTGAACCAACCATCATAATTATTTAAGGTGGTCATAAAACTCTACACGTGCGAATACACTGACGTCCTCTACCAGTACCATTAGGGAGTGAAATCCTCCTCTAAGTATGCGTAAACAGATATTCATATATAAGTCATTTCATTTTTCATACATATATTATTCTGAAACTTGTATATTTATTCTGTTGTATAACTATTCGTCAGACATATCTTTCAAATCATTNTATATATATATATATATATATATATATATATATATATATATATATATATATATATATATATATATATATATATATATATATATCTATATCTCATGCATATCTCTTAATTATACATTTTATCTCATGCATACTCTTACTTGTATCATGCATGTTTTTCCTATCAAACTTATCATACATACATGTTTCCTAACATGTCTATATATCATTTATTTCATGCATATCTTTTATGCATACACATCTTTTCTTATTATGCTTATGATGCATATATATCCTATCTAACAATATGAATGATCTGATTAAACTAGGGCATACATGAAATCAAACATACAGTCTGAAATAAAAAAAGATTACTGAAATTTATAAATGCAATTACTCTCCATGCTAAACTCTTAATTGCCGACAGTTAGCTAGTGGTTGCGGTGACTTTTACATTAAAATTAATAACCTATAAAACATAATATTAAAATGTAAGACTCAAGAATTTTCTATTAATCAAATTAATCTTCTTAGCTTAGGATTAATTTACCTGAAAGTTACTGGGTCGCTTTACAGTGAATGTCCACACTCGCCTCGAGCCTGTCGTTCCGGTAAATAGCCTAGAATCTACAATTAACTTCAGATATAAAAATATTTTGGCTAATAAAGTAGTTTAATAAAAAATATAAATGATTTGCTGAAACATACCTTAGACGGCTTTCTTGTCTACCAATCCTTCTTCAAAGATGCCAAATTTACTTTCTATCACCTCCAATCACACTTCTCTTATGTTGATATCATGTCAAAACCCTTTTGGAAGCTCGCTAAAGTCATTGGATACTTTCGACACACAGTCAGTGCCTCTGACGACTATCAGAAAGGAAAAAGGCATGGAAAACGAGGCAAAACTCAAAATAGAAGCAATAGAAAGAAAATAAAAATTCAAATAATATGAAATAGAAATTCACACTTACAGAATTTGTCCCGGAGATTTTGAACTAGGGCACCTAAGGGCCGCTGGGTTTACTGTTCGCTCGTTCGCCCCTTTTTAGAGTGGTTCAAGCGCGAGAGTTCACGGAAGGCGGGTTTTCTGTCACGTGAAACCCTACTGGGAGAGGGGAACGAGAGAAAAAAGAGGGAGAGAGGAGTAGGTTGTGGCTTGCCGGATGTCGCCTCCCTTTCTGCGGACTTGCTGCAACCGTGTCTTCTGCCAAACGAAATGAGAGGGAGGGAGAGGAGTATTGAGAGAGGAGGGGAAATTCAAGAGCTCAGGATGGAAAATTTCCCTAAGCGACACATATAATGCATAGGTTAGTTCGGTTGAAAAAATATTGCAGGATTAAGGGAGGATTTAATTAAAATTAATTAAGCTGAAAAACTTTCAAATTTAACATTTCTCATTCATAGTGCTTTATATAGAATTGATCGCTTTTTTGTGTATAATTTTATTAACCTATTTCGATTGAAATCTAAAGGATCCTAAATTTGAAGTACATTTTAAGTCGCAAAAAATTTTCTTCGAATTCTTAAAGAGATTGGTTATTACATAGTGACCAAACCAATCTGGGATGACAAAATCATTAGATTTTAACTGAGTTCATCACCATTCTCTTTATGCTAAAGGCGATAAATTTATTAACATAAATTTTTTGTTAATTGATACCACACGCTGAATATTCAATTTTTAATGATTAGCCTTAATAAAAAGTGTTCTTCCATTATCGGGAAGGGTAGTTAACTATAATGTCTAACGCTTATAGAAAACCTCAAACCTTAGATCAAAATATCCTCACAAAATGAGGGTAAAACCTCTGGGTAGTATCTTATCTACAATTCAATCTGTCTTTTGAAAGTTTAACCTGAAATACCAAATAAGAAACTTTCTCAACCAACGAGAGTATGGGGCCCAAATTTTCGGATCCTGCAACATGAATGGTGCTTTTATATTTGCTTGTTTTGAACTTAAATCAAATTATAAATACATGTACTTTAAATATCACATTCCATTGATGGTCGTGTTTGTTGACATTATTTTTAGTGAGATTTTGATTTCTTTCTCCTAGAACCTAGGATCTATCTTTAGGAGTTTCTTATTGACCATCCTAGAGGATTAGTAATAGAACCCACCTGACATAGAACTTCAAACCACTTCGTGACTCATGTTTGTGAAAGCCTCACATGAGTTGGAAGGGTTAAGGACCAACATGTAGATGACTCAAAAATGAGTTTTCACGGGATTTAAAGGCCTTAGGGACACTTTTCTGACCTTGAATGACTTGCTCACACACATACACTCACACCGCATACTCACGAACGCTACAATCCATACATTCACTACAGTCGCACGCAATTTTAACTTAAATTGGTCTGACTGTCGACAAACTTAAAGATAAAGAGAAAAACTCAACCTTCGTTTATAATCATTTGTGGATGGTGACAAATTTAAAGATAACCCAAACTTATAAAGAGCAAGTGTCATATTAAGTATACTACTACATTCACATTTAAAATAATCTCATGCGAGTAAGAATGTGACCTTAGTCATCTGTCCATATAGTTTGGCCTGTAAGCTCCACTATATACAACCACAACTATAATCTGTATGTTCCATAATGACTTTGCTTTGTTGAGCTATAAATAATGGTGCACACCTCATAGGGCAACAATCTCTTTGTCAAGTAAGGTCGATTTGAATTTGTCGATTTAAACAAAATCTACCATAAATCTATAAGGTTCTCTTGAATGAAGCAACTCATTGCTGTCGAAAAGGTTCATTTTTTTAGGTTGGGTCGATTGCAGCTTCTGACTGAGTAACCTGAGACAATGAAATCATGGTATTGTGATTGGTTCCATCATCATTTCTCCTAATATCTTCTCTAAGCTCAAAGCTATAAATTTCTCCAATTTAAAATTAAATTGTTGCTATTATACTCAACTCTATAATGACTAACTTTAATTGAAACTTTTCGTTTTGTCATCGAGAGAGAAAATTAACGATAGTGCCTTATGCCTATGAGATATATTAAATCTCATATCAAATAGTCATCGCAAAATGAGGATGAAATATCAGGGTAGCATCTTATCTATTGTCTCATTTGCTTTCTAAAAAATTGACCCGAAACCTCATGTAAAACTCTGTCATAATCATTTTGGGAAAAAATTCAGGATGCAAATTTTTGGAGCCCCACAAGGAAAGCAACATGGCAGCATAAGTGATAGAAAATGGTTCTCATCTTTTCTATTGTGCTTGCATGCTTTTCTACATGCATAATTAACTAGAAGTACTTTTTAAGTTCAGCAGCATATTTTTTTTAAATTCCTTATCAACTGCTGAATTAGAAATTGATGAGTTAATGGCATAGAACACTATTTAGAAAAAGTATGCTCGAATATTGAAATTTTAGCTAACATTTTGCGATAACCTGCTTTAGTATCTAGACATCATTTATTTTGATGGATGCGGAAGTTTTAACAAATGCTGACTCCTTATATGGTATTATTTTTTTAATATATTTTTTAGTGAAGGTTGATTTATTCGTGCCATTTTATGTTAATCTGAAAGAATGCTGTTGGTGAGACATTGTTTGAGTTATTTTATGCATTTAGTTTTTATGGCATTTTTATTTTGATGGAGTATTTATGGGAAAAGGTTCTAGATTTTAAGTCGTCTTCCAATTATTTGTATACTTTCTGAATTTATCACTACTCGCTTAATATCTATTGTTTCATCGATTTACTTCCTCAAACAAAGACATTAAAAATCTACTTTTGGTAGCATATAATATCGATTTTTTTTATTATTCAGGTTTGGAATACAGATGAGAGTGAGGATCTTCACCTTCTAGTTGTGATATCTCGTCCTCCCATGAAAGCGTGAGTAATTGTGCTTTATAGCAAATCCAAAGCCTTTGATATCATAATCATCATGAATCTTATCCTTCAGAATTAGTTTCATTAATCTTTCTCCTTTTATTCTTGGTGAGTTCTATTTGAGGTGTATAAGTTTGAAACTCTTGAAACTTGTATCTAATATATGATTCAATTTGTTAATAGAAGAAGTCCAGGGATTTATTGGTAAAAACACTATAAGACTCTATATAAGCTCTAGCGATTAATGAAACGGTCTAAATCTTTTGGAGCAATTATTTCTTGATGGTATTAGAGCCCTAGCCCTAGCCTTAGCAATCCGCTCGAACTGAAGGGAAGAACGAGCAAAAGGAGGCTTTGGCTTCAAACACAAGGAGGCAGGAGCAGCTTCAAAAGATTTTTGTATGCAGTGATCCCGTCGTTTCTTTTCCTGATTGCAGCAGCGGAAGAGGGTATTTTCGAAGGTCTTTTTCTCGTGCGATCCTGACGTTGCTTTGCAACAAGCCCTAATTGTGACTGCTGGAGTTTTGAAGGTCTCAGTGTGTTGCGATACCATATTTTTTGTTGTTGCGTGCAAACAAAGAGGAGAAGTGGGCTATGTTCTTGTGATTCATGTTTCGATGCATAGAGAAGAGAAAAAATGGGGAGTTTTGAAGGTCTTCGTACATATTGATCCCTTCATTTGCTATGAAGCAGAGGGAAAGTGCAAGCTCCTATTTGCGTAGCAGGGAGATTCCAAAGCCTTTAGTTGCCGGTTCACGATAGGAAAATAGGCGAAGGTTTCGACTGCTAGCGCAAGGGACGTAACAGGGAAATCACGTGTGATCCATATGATCTAAACTTAAATCATTGTGATTGAGGATGTCAGGAGAAAAAGATAGTGCGGAAGATAAATGATTGGAGTTTTTAGGGAAGATGGATCCTGAAGTTCTGAAAGCCTTTGTTAGGCTCATATAGGGAGCTAGCTTCTTGATGGAAACCACTACCTCAGTACTTGCTCTGATGCAGTTGAAGCTACACCTCCATCCTATTATCTGAAGCTTGATGGATCAGCCATGTAATTGAGTTGTTCGCGTCAGATCGAGGTTGCTCTAATAGCGAAGAAACTAGAGGGATATTTGATGGGGGTCGAACCAAAGAGTGACAGTGCTGAGGGGGATGAGTGGGGGACCACAGATGCTTTGCTTTACACCTGACTATTCAACTCAATTGTTTCATCGATTGCATTGTGAGTAGATGGCGTTGGAAAGGTGAGGGGCATTTGTGTGAAGCTGAAGAGGGTTTATGTTGGGGTTGAGAATCACAGTAGGGTGTTCTGGATTCAACATGAGATAGAGGGAGTGGTACATGATGATAGATCAGTTCAGGAGTACTCCATAGAGTTGGAGCGGTTGTGATCAGATCTTGATCACTTCTCAGCGATGTTAAGTTGTGGTGATCCAGGGTTCAAAAAGGGAGAGATCTTTGCACAGATGAGGATCATGTAGTTTTTGACTCATCTGAACCTGGCCTTTGATTAGAGGAGATCAGTCCTCCTATCCTAGGCAACGATTCCTTCACTGGATGAGGCCATCACTATGATGATACATGAGGCTACGCTCTGTGCCAAGTGGACTTCCAGGTACACGATTAGCTTTGGATGTCTCGAACTCAAGTATGATTGATGTCCATGATGAGACTTGTAAGTGCTACAACTGTGGTGAAGTAGACCATTTGAGCAAGGTTTATCCCAGGCCACCTAAGGAGAGAGAGATAGATGGACGTGGATAATTTGGTGGTCGTGGTCGTGGTGTTCGAAGAGGTGGAAGAGGGAGCTACCAGACAAATTTGATGGTAGCAGAGGACGATAGAGAACATGGTGTCGTTTTTATTGATGAAGATCATTAGTTTCCAGAGATTTTGAAGAGGAAGTAAAAAACAACAGTTGATGGAGCTGAGAATGCATCCACCTTGTCGTCAACAAGGGGTAACATTGTTGCTTATGCTCACTCTGATAAAGGTATTCATGATACAAATGTTTTTGACGCTATTTCCACCAAAAGATCACCAGAATTGACAATAGATTTTGTTACATCTCAACTTGTGACAGGTACTACCAGAGAATTCTCTTCCTATACTCACCAAGCAGTTCCAAAGAGCATTCAGATTGTTGATGGTACAACACAACCTTTAGTTGGTGTGGTTATTGTGAGATGTACTGATTGTGTGATTTTGTTCAATGTTTTGTATACTCTTTCCTTTTCAGTGAACTTTTTTATTTATTAGTGTCATTATTATCCAACTAAAATGTGTTTTTCATTTGATATTCCTAAGGTGAATTTTCAGGAGAAAGGGACGGGCCATACACTTAGGACTTGAACGTGGCATATTAGATTTTTTTACTTTGATAGAGAAGAGATGGACTCAGCTTTGACATCCATGATAGAGAGTGTTGGAGAAAGGAAATTTGGGAGAACTGTGGATGATGTGTTACTGCTACATCACAGATGCATGTGACACTCATGTTTTAGTTTATCGAGTCATTTATATCCATTTTTTTATGAAAAAAAAATAAACAAAAACTTGTATGTGATGTTTGTGACTTTGGCAACTTACCATGAACTCTTACATCAGTTTCGGGAACAGGATTCCTTGTGGTTTTAATTTGATACATTATGATGTTTGGAGACCTTGTTCTACGAGTTCAATGAATGATTTTCAATATTTGCTATTTTATTGATTTTTTTTCTCGTATTAGTTATATCTGATGAAAAACAAGGCTGATGTATTTTCTTTCTTCAAAGGTTTTCATAAGGCAAAACGGACTTAATATGGTGCAGTAATGACGGTGTTGAGGTCCTATAATGGTAGAGTATACCAACAAGACATTTGGAGAATACTTGTCAACCAAAGGGATACAACATCAATCCACATTCCATCAAATCAGCACAAAATGGAGTAGCAACACAGAAGAATAGTCACCTTCTTGAGTTTGTCCGAAACATGATTGTGATGATGTTTCAAAGCACTTATGGGCGCAAACAATTTTGACAGCTGTTCAATTGATCAACAGAATGCCCTCCAGAGTGTGGGATTGAAAGTTTCCTTGTCAGATGTTAAAAGGAGATAATAGTGGGATCCTATCGTTGAAGGTATTTGGCTATGTATATTATGTGAAGGATAATAAACTATCGGTAGGGAAGTTATATCCCAGAGCTATGAAATGTATTTTCTTGAATTATTTTGTTACACAAAAGGGGTATGTTTTTTGGAGCCTGATATAAAAGAAACTGTTGTGAGCATGGTTGTGTCATTCAGAGAACTCGAACCGTATACATGTTGGAGGTGTTCTCACCCTTTGGGGCCTCACTAGATATTAGAGTTATGAAGCAAGAAAAGGTGAGTAGTAATGGTGAGAGATTGGTGCATGTAGGAGAAATGCTTTGTCCTGTGATGTGGGATGAATCGGCCTAGTAACGAGAAATTAAGGAGATTGAAACTGAATAGATTGAGCTTAGAGGCATTGAGATTCAGGCAGAAGCGGAGTTGAGGGCATATATAAGGAGGAAACAAAATGATGGAATGATGCATGCAGTGCCAATCGTGCCAGGATGCCCCTTTTTCTGGCCTACCCTAACTTTTGAGACATCTACATCATCCACCTCAGACTCATAGTTCACATGTGATTTTTCTTTTGTCTACTTCCAAACTCTACTTCTCATGGCAATGCGTGACATTCTCCTGATTTTTTTGGGTGAGAACATGACATTGCTTAGTTTGTTTCATACTCTAACATCTCACCTACACATGGAGCATTCATTACATCTTTGGAAGTTGTCTCTATACCTAAGTGTTTGCAGGTAGCTAAGGAGGATTATAAGTGAAAAGCGGCTATACATGAAGAGCTTTGTGTTCTCGATAAAAATCGAATATGCGAGTTGTGTCACTACCAACTGTGAAAAGAGCGGTTGGGTGCAAGTGGATTTTCACAATGAAACAAAATCCGGAAGGAAAGGTAGAGTGTTACAAATCACGATTGATGGAGAAAGAGTACAGTCAGACGCATGGCAGACGCATGGCATTGATTATGATGAAACCATTGCACTAGTAGTTCAGATGAGGACAATGAGGACACTGATTTCTCTGGCAGTGAAAGGTGGGTGGTGGTTACTCTAACTCGATGTGAAGAATGCATTTCTTCATAGTAAGTTACTAAAAGAGGCGTATATAAAGTATCACTGGGATTTAGTACAGGTCTGATAGTGGGTAAGGTGTGTAGTCTCAAGAAGTTACTTTATGACTTAAAGTATTCTCCTCGAGCCTGGCTTGACATGTTTAGAAAGGCTATGGTGGGCATGAGATATCAACAAATCAATGTCAACCACACGTTGCTCTTTTGATAACATGGAGGTTACACCACTATGCTTATTGTGCATGTTGATGACATGATTATCATTGGTAATGATGAGACAGATTGCTCAGCTAATTGTAAGATTAGACAGAATTTGACGGAAGGACCTTGAACAACTTAGATAATTTTTTGGGATTGTGGTGGACCGTGGACCAGAGGAGATGGTCTTGTTTCAGATGAAGTATGTATTGGATCTCCTCACGAAATCAAGCATTTTGGGATGCAAGCCTATAGCCTCTTCAATTGATCAGAAGGACAAACTAAGTTCAGAAGCAAGAGAGTCAGTTGATCAAGAGAGGTACTAGAGATTGGTGAGCCATCTGATCCATTTGAGTCACACTCGTCCCGACATTTCATTTACAATGAGCGTGGTGAGCCACTACATACATGATCCAAGGAAAGACCATATGGACACAGTGTATCAATTTCTGAGATACTTGAAATGTGCACGAGGGATGGGGCTAATCTTTAGGAAGAATGGTCATGTAGGCATTGAGGGCTATTGTGGCCTTGATAGGGTAAGTTGTGCTGATGGCAGGAGGTTAACATCAGAATACTGCATGTTCGTAGGGGGCAACTTGGTCTCTTAGAAGAGCAAGAAACGATCGGTAGTAGTGGGGTCAACAACAGAGGCAAAGGGTAGAGCCATGGCCTTAGATGTTATCGAGATGATGTGGTTGAGAGCCTTGTTGGTAGAGCTCAAGATATATCATGCAACTCAAATGAAGTTGTGGCGTGATAAGTAAACAATCAATATTGCCAACAACCCGGTACAACAGGATAAAACCAAGCATGTGGAGATTGATAGGTTTTTCATCAAAGAAAAACTGAATAACGGACTACTGGAGCTAAGTCATGTAACCACTAAAGAGCAAGTAGTTGACTGCCTCACTAAAAGACAACTCATTAGATCTGTATAAGTTGTGTGAGAAGATGTGCTTAGTGGATATCTTTTGCTCATATTGAGGGGGAGTGTTGAGATTTGTAACTAATTTAGGATCCAATTTTTAAGTCTTGGGATTTATTTGTAAAAACATTGTAAGGCTCTATATAAGCTCAAGTAATTAATGAAATAGTCTAAGTCTTTTATAGCAATTATTTCTTGAGAAACCTTTTAAGTATAATGAATGTAAACTCTTAAATATTGATGCGCCTTTTAGTGTAACAGATGGCTTTTGAATGCAAACTCTAAAGTTAAACGTGCTCATGCATGAGCACTTTTGGGATGGGTGATCTCTTTTGAATTACACCACTAAAACAAAAACATGAGACCATTCGGCCAAAGCGAGCAATATTTTGATGAATGAGAGTTTAAGTTGTTACAAATAGTATCCGAGCATTACACTAGTCTGAAGATGAAAATTAAGTGTCATACAGAATAAAGTATTGCGCCATGAGAGCTACCTCTTGAACCCTAGACAGGACAAAGTGATACATGTTGGGAGCTACCTTTTAAATTTGTAGGGGCCGTCTCTATAATTATATTTGCCAAGTTGATGATTTTGAGTTAAGAAACTTGACGAAAATGTCAGGTACTTAAGTGAGGAAGATTGTGAACCTCTTAGGGTTGTTTGATTTCTTGAAAAAAGTAATGCTTTGTAAAATGAATGTAATACAAAAGTATAGTATTTGAAATACTTTAGAGCTGTTTGGTTCACTGTAAAATAAATATGTGACTTTTTATTTTTTTGTTTGGTTTGGAGTGAATTTAAAATAATGCATTTTGTAATATAAGGTATTATTGGCAGGTGGTAGGTGGCAAGTGACAGACAACGTCTGAAGGCGGAAACTGATGAAGATGTTGGCAACCAATGGCAGATACGGTGACCGGCGTTGTGTGGTGGCCACCAACTGCTGCGGAGACCAACTACAGCGGTGGATGCTCAGGCTAGTCTAGCTCTTAGATGAAGTTTACTCGTCGACTCAGTTTGTCTCTGTTTGCCAAAACTTCTCTGAGGAGGTGGAGCACTAATTCTAGTGTCTACAGAAGTCTTCTGACCCAAAATAGAGCAGGGCTTAGACATACATGCCCTGGCAGGTGACACAAAAAATAAGTGTTGGTGCCCAACATACATTCTCCTCTATGCTTCTTTCTACACTTGGCACAAGTTATCACATTATTTTTGTTGCCGGTGTCACTGCCACTGGATTTAGGATTCTTCAAGTTGAACTGCAGAGACTGAACAGACCGTGTGGTTTGCCTAGATTTGGACCTCTCTTCGCTCTTCAACAACAACAACAACAACAACAACAAAACCTTTATCCCACTAAGTGGGGTTGGCTACATGAATCATTTTTCCCCATTGTGTCATATTTAGTGACATATCTTCATTTAATTCTAATAAATTAAGATCATTTTTTATACAATATGCCCAATCATCCTAGGTCTACCTCGGCTTTTCTTAACATAAGTCAAATCTAAAACATCTACTCTTCTAATCAGATCATCAGATGGTCGATGTTTAATATGACCAAACCATCTAAGACGACTCTCTCTAATTTTTCCCGTCACTGGAGCTACAACAAACCTATCATAGATGTATTCATTTCGCATTCTGTCTCTAAGTGTAAAGCCACTCATCCACCTAATCGTTCTTATCTCGACAACACTTAGCTTAGTTTTATGCTTCTCTTTTAAAGGCCAACATTCAACTCCATAGAGCATTGCAAGTCCTCCTAGTTTTATGCTTCTCTTTTAAAGACCTCTCATCCCTCTTCCTCTTCTGAAAATCTCTCTGCCTCTATGCATAATGATCTCGATACTCTTTGCCATCAACACCAGGACTGAGTAATCCTCGATGCGCAAAACAATTAAAGGTTGTCTGATCACATCGTTTAACTCAGATAAAAAATGATGACATTTTTCTTTTGTATTGGGGATTAGCTGTGGTGCATATCTAGAAAATATCGCTTCTTGTTCTCATGCTACCTAATAGAACAGTCACCTTGCACCGATCTGACGAATTGTTTTGCATTCGCCTTCTAATTGAGAAAGGACAGATCATCCTTGGACATGATATGTTGTTAATAATTTTTTCTATCTTCAATGGCCAATTTTTTAGTCTTCATTGGCCCTCTTGCTCCTTAGAAGAGGATTTGACACGGGAATTTCTTGAATCCTTCTTTCCGCAGTACTGCTATAGTGCCACACTACACTACTACGAATCAGCGCAGAAGACGGGTCACATGAACAGCGTCGAATCGAGCTAAGTAACTTCACTTTTAATTTCTTTAAAATTTTTAGCGTGTTTCCTTTAATGCTTCATTCTTTTTTAATCATTTCCTATATATGTGTTGTATTTAGGTTTGGTTTCTCGATTTTGGCAAATGTTTTCTGACAAAATAGCTTTCGGCATCCTCTTTCTCCCATCTAGGGCTGTATCTAACGATGGGCGGTGTTCCGACTGTATTTCGTCTTAGGTGGTGTTTCCTTTCTAGGGTTTGAGCGGTGCTCCGACTATGGCTCATTCCTGCTGGGGCTATTTATCTCCAACATTTCTATTTCTGCATTCCTCGCTTCACTGTCACTGCCTTTCTCAATCTTCCGCTTTGCTGTCATTGCTTTCTCTTTTGTCCACCTTCGCTGACGCAGCCACGTCGATCTTTCTTCTTGTTGTTTATCACTATTCAACCGCTCTCCACTGCTGCAACTGCCTCTGAACAGCCTTCTGGTTGCTGTTTTTTGCAGTTCCAACCGCCAATAATGCATTCCCCTCCACCCTCCACCTTTTGTTTTCGTCACCCAAAAATCGCTGATCTTGTTCTTTTACTGTTGTCTGACCATACTAAATTGTTGTCGCATCCCAAAACAACACTTTCCCTGTTGCTTACTCGTTGTTCAGCCCCTTGCCCTTTCTGCTACCACTCAAGACAGCCCGTTGTCTCACTGTTCCAGCAGTTTCTCATCTCCCTTTTGCTGCCACCATTACCCCCTTGTTGTCACTGCACCATTCAACCTTCTAACCGCCCTTTTACGACCTCTCTGGAGGTCCAAATCCTCACCAATCACCACCCACATCCCAAGTTTCACCATAGCCATATGTCTTGAGTTGTGTTGCTATTTCCTATTACAACATGTAGGTTAGTGTGTATGTTGTGGTGTTTCCCTTTTTAAGTATGTTAGTTGTAACAACCTATTAGGTTCCTCCAATAATAACATTTGTTTGTTTATTGTTGTTTGAGTTAACTCTGACATAATATGATATCATAGTTACCCTCACTCTAATCATATCATAGGGTTTCCAACGCACACACACTCCCCTAATATCCAACCCTATATCTATACAAAATTCCTTTCTTTTGCTAATTTTTCCAACTGACCACTCAAAATTTTTCTTCCATATCCTACATCATCCATATACACCTTAGTCCATCTACTTACACCAAAATTCTTACAACGCCACAGAAGGGGCAATTGTCGGAGACCTGAACGAGGGGAAATTTCATGATGCCATTTATGAGAAATTCACAAAGAATGTCTAGAAACCTTCTACGGAGGATGTGCAATGGTAAATAATCCAATTACAATAGAGGTTTGCCGCCTTCGAGATGAGGCACGTCGGAAGGGTCACCCATAACTACAACAGTGACATGTTAGATCAAAGGAATTAAGTGAATCTCTTCCACAAAATGGATGCCAAAGATATAAAATATCCACCATGAAGATTTGTCCTGAAATATCTGAGAAATTAGAATATTGAAGTAAAGGTGGATTTGTCACATTTTGATGATCACTTAGATCTTAATGAGTTCATCAAGTCCAGACCATGAAACTTTTCTTTGAGTACTAGGATGTCCCATCTGACAAAATGGTGTCTATAAGTTAAACAAGAGTGCGGGTGGGAAAATATAAAGCACATATGCCAATGTGAGAGAAAAGATATTCACTACCTGATCCAAGAAGAAATGGGAGATGTAGCGCCAACATCTACAGATTCATTACGGACATGTGTCTATACCCTAGTTTCAAAAGTGGGGAGATAATATTACCAGACGACCATCACACCTCATAGGTAGAGTTCATCCCCAGGATTGAACAACAAGAGTATACCCAGTGGAGCATTCAAAACGACTCCACATGAGGAGAATAAATTCTGAGTGGAGAACAGGTGGAGCCAACCAATATTCTCAAATTTGTCCCTACCATAAAGTGTTTTAAGTGTCATGTATTTGGACATATGGAATTAGATTGTACAACTAGGAGAATAATCTTTTTCAATAATCACGGAAAATAGTTAAAGAAATTGACAATGACACAGTTGACAGTGAAGAAAGTGAGGAGACAAAGGAGGAGTAGCGGGTTTCAATTGATGAACCACAGCGTTGAAAATGCCTTAAGAGCTTAGTGTGCCAGAATATCATATAGTGGGATCCAGGTCCTTTTTGAGAAGAAGAGATATCTCCTGGGTGATTATGCTTTAGTGTGCTTCAACCTACCATGACTTTCATGCTAGATTTGATTCCTCCTAATATAATTATTTATCAGATACATTTAGCTAGGTACAAAGAGTGGGAGAAGTAGCTTATAGATTTACTTGTTCGGGATTTGGGTCGTGAGAACCTAAGGCCTTATGCAGNTCTGCCTTCGGCGACCATCTCCGCCGCCGCTTGTACTAGCTTCGATAATCAAAGGTGTCTCCATTTGCGTGACGAGCGACGCGACGAGTGGCACTGGCGACAGTGTCACAGTTAACCGGAGCAGACTTAAATAGCAATTCACCGATCCAATTTCCACGGATGAGGTGATTGATCTCTTGACAACTACAAGTAAATTTGGCTTTATATGCCACATAATACGCGGTCGCTATATGCCACATAATACGCGGTCGCTATGCATATATCTAATCGGATAAGCACTTAATGTAGTACATTTTATTTTTTTTAATATATTTTCGATGAGGAGCACAAATAATTTAGTTTTGCATATATCAAAATTTATTTCCAACTCCAAGTCTCTTTTTTTAATGGCAGAGCTACCTCTCTAATTTCAAATGACATTTCCAAAAATAATAGGAGTCAGTATGGTTGAACTCATATTTGTCATATGATTCACACCAATAAAGTTGAACAAATGAGAGAAATAGAGAAATAGAAAGAAAGAAGAGATGAGAGTGTTGATGAATGGTAAAATGAGAAAATTATGTGACATTTTTATTCATGAAATGATCCCTATTTATAGATATGGGAGTACAACATATGAAGTTACATTTATGCCCCTATTAAAATAGGAAGATGTAAGCTATTCTAGGTACCAAAGCCTGTCTGGTCATTGGTCTTACAGATTGAGGAGATATGTTGAGGTGATAGGCCATACTGGTTGACTGCCTTAGTCGAATCCACCAGTCGGTTAGCGTTGTGAGTACAGTTGGTTGGTCGATTATTTTTAAAAGCAATGCGAATAAGGTCCAAAAAGTGTCCGGACGGACACCAGGTCGGTTGGTCGACCAAAGTCTCGAGAGAGTCCTCAACTGCTTCGGTCATTTGGTTTGTTTAGTCGTCCGGACCTCGTTCGGGTCGCTTTCCCTCTGGGTCCACTACAATCATGTCACCTTGCTTGAGACCATTGAATTTCATCGAGATCCCTGTCAGCATATTTTTTTGTGTACATATTTAACTCTTTGATTCTTTTGCTTCTTTAAAACAGCAATTGTGATAAGAACAAGAGAATCTTATTTATGCAAAACCAACATATTTATGATTACTTAATGGCACAATAATTGAACTTTCAAAAATTTCGTGCATGTGATTCGTATAAAAAGAGTGTAAAGAGCAGTTATTTGTCCATCACCCCCCCCTCCCCCTTCATTTTCTATGTTTGGCTCGCTTAGATCCAAGCAACATCATGGTGGTCAAATCGGCCCCAAATTTGAAAGATTCAGCAAGGTTGAATATAAGAGGGCTTTTAAGGAGATGAGAGGGTTTGAACCTCACCCGGGAGGTGAAAGGAAGCAAGAGCTAACTTCGTTAAAGAGGAAGGAGCCTAACCCGATGAATCTGGTTTGATCTTCGGATTCACTCTTGATATGTCCTAGGTAAAAGGCTCAAGCGGAGGAAAGTCCTTCGGATGATAAATACAGAACGGATGGTGGGGTTACAACAGTAATACGCAATTTAAAGAGAAGAAGTTTTTATAGAAGAAGTGGTGTTACAAATGGAAAATTAATTACAAAGTCAATGAGCTACAATTAGAAATATTGAGAATCAACTTGAGCAGATAGCAAATTCATTAAATAATAGATCCCAAGGAACACTTCCAAGTAATACAGAATCAAATCCAAAAGACCAGAATAAAGAGCAAGTAAAAGTCGTTAAACTTAGAAGCAAAAGAGAGTTGGAAGGTAGGGTTCAAAAAGAAATTGAAGTAGAGAGAGAAGAAATTAAAGAATCAAAAGAGGATGCCCCAAAAGATTCTGAGAGACCTATTTCTTCATTGAAAATTGATTTGAAGAAACCACCACCTCCATTTCCTCAGAGACTTCAGAAATTGGATAGGCAATTTTCAAAATTTTTGGAAATATTTAAGAAGCTTACAATTAATATTTCATTTGCTGAAGCCTTAGAATAAATGTCAAGATATGTAAAGTTTATGAAGGATATTCTCAACATGAAAAGGAAGTTTGAAAATAATGAGACTGTTGCACTTAATAAGGAGTGCAGTGCTATAATTCAAAAAAAGTTTTCTGAAAAGCTTAAAGATCCTAGTAGCTTTACAATTTTATGTGTAATAGGAAACATATTTTATGGGAAAGCTTTATGTTATTTAGGTACAAGCATTAACCTTATGTCATTATTAATATTCAAAAGATTGGGATTAGGAAAAATAACCCCTACTACTGTAACTCTGAAGTTGCAGATCGTTCGATAGCATACCCTAAAGGAGTTATAGAAGATGTCCTAGTGAAAGTGGATCAATTTATCTTTCTTCTTGATTTCATTGTGTTAGATATGGAGGAAGATAAAGAGATGCCTATCATTTTGGGGAGGCATTTCCTAGCCGCAGGAAAAACAGTGATAGATGTGCAGAAAGGGAAATTAACAATATGCATCAATGATCAAACTGTTACTTTCAATATTTCAAGATCAATAAAATATCCTACAAAAGGTAAATATGATGAATGTTATAGGATGGATACTATAAGATATCTAAGTGAATGTCGTTTCAAAACAACTTATGAAGAAAAATCTGAAGAAAAAGATTTGGAACGCGAACAAGAAGAGGAATTAGATCGATGTGAAGGACTTTTTAAGGAAGATTTAAACTATGTTCGAGAAAGTTTTAAAATTTTGGACATGATAGACAAAGATAAATCATTTTGTCCATCAATTGAAAAACCTCCATAACTTGAGTTGAAGTTACTTCCTGAATATTTAAAATATGCCTTTTTAGGGGATTTCTCAACTTTATCAGTTATAATTTCTTTAAAATTAACGATGGAAGAAGAAGAAAGACTGTTGAAAATTTTGAAAATTTTAAGAAAGCCTTTGGATGGACAATTGTTGATATTAAAGGAATCAGTCGTCCAATTTGCATGCATATAATTCATATGGAAGAGAACTGCAAACTCAGGGCTGATCCTCAAAGGAGACTGAATCCTGTTATGAAAGAAGTTGTTAAGAAAGAAATTTTAAAATGGTAAGATCCTAGACGTATCTACCCTATTTCAGATAGTGCATAGGTTAGTCCAATTCACTGTGTTCCTAAGAAAGGAGGAGTAACTGTAACTGTGAATGAACATAATGAATTAATACCTACTAGACATGTTACAAAGTGGAAAATATGCATTGATTATAGAAAATTAAATATCGGCACTAGGAAAGATCATTTTTATTACCCTTTCTAGATCAAATACTGGATAGACTAGCTGGGCATAGATACTTTTATTTTCAGGATGGATATACTGGTTATCACCAAATTCAAATATCTCCTGAGGATCAAGAGAAAACAACATTTACCAGTCCTTATGGTACTAGGATGCCCTTTGGTTTATGTAATGCCCCTGCTACATTTCAAAGATGTATGATGATAATTTTGTGTGATTTAATTGAAAAAGGGATTGAAGTATTCATGGACGATTTTTCAGTGTTTGGAACTTCATTTGACTCGTGTTTAGAACATTTATCTAAATTTCTTAAGCTCTATGAAGAAATAAATTTAGTCTTTAATAAAAAAAATGTCAATTTATGGTAGCAAAATGAATTGTATTAGGTCATCAAATATCAAAAAATGGTATGGAATTAGATCCTACTAAAATTCAAGAGATCGTTAATTTACCTTACCAACAAATATAAGAAAAAATTAAGAATTTTTTAAGATATGATGGATTCTACAAGCGATATATTAAAGACTTTTCAAAGATTGTTAAGCCTTTATGTCATTTGCTGGAGAAAGATGTAATTTTTAATTTTGATGAGGAATGGCTAAAAGTTTTTAATTATTAAAAAAAAATTAATCACTGCACCAATTATAATTTCACCAAACTGGGAAAAACCTTTTGAATTGATGTGTGATGCTAGTGATTATGCTATAGGAGCTGTTTTAGGATAAATATATGATAAAATTTTTAAAGTAATTTACTATGCTGGTAAAGCTCTTAATGAAAGTCAGATATGATAAAATTTTCAAAGTTATTTACTATGCTAGTAAAACTCTTAATAAAACTAAAATTAATATACAACAACTGAAGAAGAGTTCCTCTTAATGAAACTCAAATTAATTATACAACAACTGAAAAAGAGTTATTAGCAATAGTATATTCTTTTGATAAATTTAGATCATATTTAATTGGAACTCATTGTGTAGTGCATACAAATCATTCTACTATTAAAAACTTAATGAAAAAGAAGGATGTTAAACCTAGACGTATAAAATGGATTCTTCTTTTGCAAGAATTTGATTTTGACATAGTAGACCGAAAGTGGACTGAAAATCAAATTGCTAATCATTTGTTCAGGCTTGAGTTAGAAAAACCACTCTGTTTTGAAAAAGAAATTAATGAATATTTTCCAGATGAAAAACTATTCACTATTCATAAGTGGTGTGTTCTGTGGTATGCCGAAATTGTAAACTTTATTGCTAGCGATATTATACCCTATGGAATGACATACCAACAAAAGACAAAATTTATTTGTGAAGTGACATTGTGAACTATATTGTTAGTGATCTTAAACCCAATGGAATGACATACCAATAAATGAGGAAATTTATTTCTGAAGCTAAGCACTTATTTTTGGGATGACCCATTTTTATATAAACAAGGAAATGATCTAATTATTTGAAGATGTGTACCATTAAAAGAAACTTATGAAATTATCTAAAAAAGTCATAATTCTGATTTTGGGGGACATTTTGGTGTTGATAAAACAACATACAAAATTTTAAAAGCTAGATTCTATCGGCCTGCCATTTTTAGAGATGCTAATGAGTACATCAAAACTTGTGATATATGTCATCTAGTAGACAATATTTCTAGAAGAAATGAGATGCCCCTTAACTATATGCTAGAAGTTAAAATATTTGATGTTTGGGGATTAGATTTCATGAGATCATTTATACCATCTTTCAGAAATTTATATATTCTGTTATTAGTGGACTATGTATCTAAATGGATAGAAGTTGTTGCTTTACCTCAATGTGATGCTCAAAGTGTTGCAAAATTTTTAAAAATGAACATATTTTGTAGATTTGGGATGCCGAAAGCTATCATTACTAATGGGGGAAGTCATTTCAGCAATATCATAATGGAGAAGTTATTAAAGAAATATCATATAAATCATAGGATTGTTACTGTTTATCATCCTCAGACAAGTGGATCCAATCGGGAAATTAAAAGAATTATGGAAAAATCTGTGAATCCAATAAAAATGGACTGGTCAGTCAAATTTGACTATGTTTTGTGGGCTTATAAATATAGAACTTCTTATAGGAATCTATTGGTCAGCCAAACTTGACTATGCTTTGTGGGCTTATAGGACTGCATACAGAACTCCTATAAGAATGTTCTTCATTATAGGCTAATATTTGGAAAAGCTTGTCACTTACTAGTTGAACTTGAGCATAAGGCATATTGATAGGCTAATATTTGGGAAAGCTTGTCACTTACCAGTTGAACTTGAGCATAAAGCATATTGAGCGATTAAAGAGTTCAATTATAATTTAAAAGATGCTGGTGAGAAAAGATTATTCAATTAAATGAGCTTGAAGAGATAATGAATGAATCTTATGAGAGTGTCAAGATTTATAAATAAAAGATGAAGATGTGGCATGATCACAGTATTCTTACTAAAAATTTTTAGTCAAGGAAACAAGTTTTGCTATATAATGCAAGGTTAAGACTATTTCCAGGAAAACTTAAGTCCAGGTGGATGGGCCCATTTGTTGTGATAAAAGTTTATCCTTATGAAGCTGTGGATATTAAAGATCCTAAGTCTGAGAAAATATTTAAAGTTAATGTACATAGACTGAAACCTTATTTTATAGAGGATTAACGTAAATTTAATGATGAAATGATGTTAGGTCAACCAATATAAGCATTGGTTACGTTGGGATGACGACGTAAAATCAAGCGCTTTGTGGGAGGCAACCTATAGTTATCAGAGTGTTTTTATTTTGATTGTTGTTTTGTGTGTGACTAAGAAATTGGGGTAGTATTTTTTAAACTATTATGTGTTAGTTAAAATTTTAGGACTTTATTTAGTGACCAAGACATGTTAGAATAAGAATTTGGATGTTAAGTTGACAAGCGCAAAAATGTGGAATGGCGCTTAAGCGCTAGATCTGGTGCTTAAGCACGGCAATTTAAACATATGTGCAAAATTAATATTCTAAAAGGTTTAATTGTCAATTAGTTTGTAAAAACATGTCAAGGCAGTTTCTAAACCATTATAGGAGTTATTGGAAGGATTTAGGCCTATAAATAGAAGGGTTTTGTGAAGGAATTTCACCCCAAATCATTTCTAGCCCTAAAAGTCTAAGAAAAAGTGAAATTTAGAGAAAATGTCTTCATGAGAGATGGATTTGAAGAAGAAGGAAGAAACCATGAGAAAAAGTTTCATTAGTCAAAGTGCACAAGAGATGTATAACAGTTTCTTAGCCGTTAGTATTGAAGGGATATCAAAGAAGATCAACAAAACTGAGAATACTATGGCTTTATTGGAGACCAAGGTACTTGAGTTGCATGCACATCTAGAGCATATTAGATGGCAATTAAAGATGCAATTTAGCCACACAAGTTATATAGTGGAAGCGAATAAGGCGATGTTCATAAATCAAAAGTGGATTGAAAAAGATAGTATCAGAGCTCGTCACCACTGTCCATTTTATCAACTCTATATTCCTGGAGAGACTAATGAAAGACAGGAATTTGTTCCTTTGAATGAATAATGGAATTAAGTTTAATGTTAGAATTTGTGTGTTAGAAGTTGTTGTTTTCAAGTGGTTTAGTGTTTAAGTCTTGTTTTTAGTATTTATGACTTCTTATATGTGTTTAATTATGAAATGATTGTTGTGTATTTGTATTTAAAAAAATTTTCTCATCCAAGACTATTTGGAGTGAGAATTAAGTGTTTAAAGGTATTAGTACTTGTTTGTGAATTAATATAAGTTTGTTTGTGTAAAAATTTGAGTTTTTTTAGCCTCGAATTGAAATAGTTATTATGAAGAATTTTGAGAGAGAGAGGAGTTATAAGAAGTTGAAAATAGTCATTTAAGTGCTATGAGACCATTTACGGGTGGTTCACTTAGTCAAATAGTGCATTTTATTTTAATTTGAAAATTTTAAAAATCGTGCACTTGTGCATAAACGCCACAGCTCACGCTTAAGCGTGAGCCAACTCGAGAGGCAGGCGCCTAAGCGTCATTTACTTGTGCTTAAGCGCCGGTTCACGAAAACTGATTTCTAAATGGTTAAAAGTGAAATTTTAGCCCGAAAATCACCATTTTTAACGCCACCGTCACCTTTAACCTCTCAATTTTGCGATTTTTGAGGGCTAGGGCACATCTAAATTGAAGATTTCTTGGTGGAATCAAGTGAAATTTGCTAGATCCAAGTTCCTTGAGGTAAGAGTTTTACTTCTATGCACAAAATTTGGATTTTCGCTATGTAGTTTGAGCACATTTGGAGAAATTTGAAAATTCATTATTCATGGTGAAAAATATGAAAAAAAAATCTATGGAAATTGCATGGGAAGTGTATTTTATACTTTGGAAGTTCAGTTTAGTTAGTTAGACTTAATTTTTAAAGTTATTTTTTGAATTTATAAGATTTGTAGAATGGCACCAAGAATGAAGAGGAGCAATAGAAAGAGCTCTTTTGATTCGAGTAAATTTATTAGTTCGAAGACTCAGGATCGGTACAGTGATGCATTGCAATCACAAAAACTGATTCAGGAGTGATGTTTTAGGAATCCAGGTGGAGACGTAGAGGATTTGATCATTTGCCGATAGTGGGAACGATTCTGCTATTTCTCTACTGTGGCGTTTATTTCAGTTGTTAGGGAGTTTTATGCAAACCTCCCTGAGGCTAAAGACAATAGTTCAAGAAAAGCTGGTACCTTTTTCACTGGAGGTAATCAACTTATTTTATCATATGTCACCTGATACATTATGTTTTTATGCAAATTATAGTCTGACTGAAGCAGAGTTAGACAATATTATTTCTTACTTGACTGTTGGAAGAGGATTTTGGAAGATCAGTAATGAGAGGAGAGTTAACTTCCCAACTTCAAATTTATTAGCACTTTCAAAGGCCTGACACTATTTTATTTCTTCTCATTTGCTACCAACAAATCATCTCAGTGAAGTGACCAGAGAGAGAGCGACGTTAAATTATTGTATCCAAGAAGGAAAGCTCATCAACATACGATCTTTGATTTATCAGACTATCATCAGTTCTGCCACTGCCGTTACTACTATAGGTCTAGGATTTTCTTCCTTGATCTTTTTTTGTATGAGCAGACTGGAGTTAAATATGATAGCTGGGAAAAAGTGCTGTTGCCTCTAAAGCCCATCACTAAGGTGAACGTGAAGACTTATTATGAGCATTCTATTTTTGGTTGGAGAAGAGGATTTTCTAGGAGTTATGGAATGGAGACGTCTAATGCTTCTACCTCTATTGCTTCTACATCTAGACCATCTACCTCACGTGCTTCTACATATAGAGGTGAGTCTATTGAGACCCAAGATCAATTATTGCAGAGGATGATGGATCATATTATTTTTACTGCTGATAAAGTTCAGAATTTAGAGCATTTTGCAAAGCATACTGGTAGGTATAGTAGGAGAAAGAGTGATTATGAAGAGAAATTCCACTCATCTCTGTAGAACCTAATTAGGGGTGACCCAGGAATGCAATTTCCTCAATATCCTCTATATCCTGATTATGAGCCTGCAGAAAATTGGTATAACGGTGATTCAGAAGATGAGGAGTAGAATTGAGAGATTTTTATGTTTGTAATATGTGTTAGACTATGTGCTTTGGACTTGAGATTTGTGATATGTTATTTATTTTTATGTTGTGGACTAAGTGGTGTGGTACTGCTACATTTGCATCTTTGTGATGATATGTACTATGTATTGTGTTTTGGACTTTTGTATTTTATTGTTATTGTGTTGTTTGTGTTAGTTAGTAGTTTGTTTTAAATTTCTAAGATAGTAACTATTGTGAGTTTTGTGATTTAGGTAATTTAGAACTTAACTTAATTCTATGCCTTTTGAAAAGATGAAAATCTTGCTAACTTAGGTCTTAAATATTAAATTTCAGAAATTGCTACCATGTATTTTTCTTTTATCATGTTTGTGAGTTTGTCTTTATGTTGAGATTGTGAAGTCAAGTTAGTATGTTAGTTTGCTTTTATGTTTATACCTACTGTTTGGAAGTCTATTGAATCTCTACATGTGAATTGAAATGAAAATATTAGAAAATTCGATCAAAATTAATTTTACTCCTATTTTTAGTTTTATTCTTGTATCATTAGGGTATAAAAATTCCTGTTAGCAGTTATTTTAATTTTCATTCCTGCTTATATATATTTGATGCTAAATTGTTTAATCTGTTAAAAATTTAAGTTTGGGGGGATGAAAAATATTTTTAAAACTTGAATTTTATTTGTTCTCAAATGAACTACAAGTGAATTTGATTTGAAAAGAAAAATTGATCATGTATATGAAGTTATATTAGAGAAGTAAAATTTGATTTTTGAAATGAGTAAAAGAATTTAGTTGAAATTTTGAGTAATGAAGAAAAACCTTAAGTTAAAAGTTTTTAGTGTAGAAAATGATTAATATAAGTAACTATCTTCAGTAAGAAACATAATATTTTTTTAAAATTTTAGAAATTTATACTTTTATTTTTAATACTTAAATTTCTTTTATTAAAAATAATTTTCAAAGCTATTATTATATTTATAAGTAAAAGTTTTGTATCAATACTTTGCTTTAGGAAAGGAAAAGTAGAATTCAAAATTATTAAAGGCTTATCCAGATATAGTAATCCTTACCTAAAAAAAAGAAAAAGAAAAAGAAAAGAAAAAGAAAAAGAAAAGAAGAAGAAGAAGAAAAAAAAAGTGAGGGAGGAGAAGCTTGAGGATTAGTGCCTAATCAAAATTTGGTTCTACATTTGATCTTTTTAAAGTATAAGACTTTAGAAAATCTTAAGCTTATAGATATAATATAGTAAGTAATTATTCTTAATAAAAATTTTTAAGTAGAGATAATAAAAGAACTAAATTCTAAATTTTTAAGAGTTACAATATTTCTGAATTAGATAGGAACTCATATTTCCATCTTTCTTAACATTAAAAATTTCTAAATTTTAAGTTGGTCTCATTTACTGAATATTTTTTCTAAATTAAACTGCTATATTTCTAAATCTAAATTTTAGTAACTTCTAAAGAAACTCATATACATATCATACATATTTAGTTTTCAAAGATTGAAGTGTTACTTGAAGACAAATAACATTTTAAGTTTGGGGGATTTTAGTACGCCTAAAATATATAGTATTTTTAGACACATTTTTATACCTATTTTTGAGATATTGCGCTTTAATGAAATGTATTTTTGTGTTTTTCTTTTAGGTACAGGTAAAAAGGTGAAAAATGATTAAAGGATTGAAAAAGGATCAAATTTGGAGCAGGTTGGTGAAAAATGTGCAAAAGTGTTTTAGCGCCTAAGAGTCAAATCCGGCGCTTAAGCGAATGTTAAACAGAGATGGCCGTGCCTAAGCACCAGAGGCCCCACGCTTAAGTGCCAGTGGCAGTTATTGGATGAGTAAATTCTATTGTTACAAATTTTGAAGAGGTTTTTGAGGCATCTATTGGCTTAATAGGTGGTTACAACCACCATGGATGAAAATTATTGCGAAAGGATGCATATCTTAGGGAAATACATCGAATCAATACACATTCTCTATGCACCTTTTAGAGAATTATAGAAGAAGGAAGATTGAGACTTTGAAAGGGGTCCTGAAAGTACTGGGAAAGTTTTGAAAGTTCTAAATTGGGGAGTTAGTTGGAGAGATTTTCAGGCGCCACATATTTATCCTTTTTATTTTAGTTTTATATTGAGAGTGTTGTAAAAGAGAGGAGATTCAAAGGAACTTCAAGAGTTTGGTGGAGGACTTGAGATAAGTTTTTATCTTTTATTTTAGACTACTTTTGGTTTTAATTTAGACTTGTTGTTGGTTTGACAATAATTTCTACTTTTAAACTAAAGTGTGGTTTTATTTTCTTCATGGATTTTGAGTAGTTTTCTTTATATTTCTTCTTAAAATGATAAGTAATTAAGTGTTGGATGGAAGTTGTGGAGAGTATTGATCTTTAATATTGGAAGAATTTGAGATGATTTAAATCCATGTACTTCATTTACTTCTAGATTTGACCAATTCATATGTTAAAATTTGTTGTGAGAACATGTAAGAATCGGGCTAGTATTGTCTCAGTCAATAATTGGAAAGAATCACATGAGGTTGTATGAATGAAAATCTAGTTCATATGATTGAATGCAAATAAATAGAGAAATATTCATTGAAGGGTGTAAAGTTAGAGGACTTTAAAGTGATAGGTTAAAGCCCCCAACTTAGTTTATTATTTTAGGTTCTGATACGAGAATTTAAAGTGATAGGTTAAAGCCCCCAACTTGGTTTATTATTTTAGGTTTTGATACGAGATGTGAGCCCCCAGGATGAAGGGAATCGAGGGAACTCTAGAGTGAGAGCTAGTATCTTCCCTGCCTAGCCAGTCTTCAAAATTATTCAAACTTTAAATTAACCAATGTTCTTTATAATATCTCTAGTAAGGATAAAGAATATTATTGCTCCTATTTGGTACAACACAATATGCATACTTCCACAACAGAATTCCTATACTTATTACTGATTGATGATAAAGAGAAAGATATTTTCATATTTAGTGTTTTTATTCTACAAAAACTCAAATTATCTTTTTAAGTCTGTTATGTTTTTGTCAAAATATTAAAATTACCAAAAATATTTAAACTTTCTTTACTACAAAAATGTTTTTAGTTTAAATAATTGTCTTTTTAAAAACAAAAAGTTTTCCAAAAAGTGCATATTGCATATCTTTTCTGTGGGTTCGATATTCAAGTCTTAATCAAAAAGTCATATAACTTGACAACAATACGTATACTTGCGTAGTATCCCAATATATATAAATTAAAATTTAAATTCTTATTTTTCTTCAAGATTAATTTTTTGGTTTTGTTGTGAAATAATGAAATATAAGTGAAAAATATAATCAGAATTATTGTTATACGGTTGCATATAAGCAATTTCATGATCAATACGGTCAGATGCATAAGCAGTTCAGAGGCAGAACCAACCACCTAGTGCAATGGGATGAGTTCATGAGAACATTTGGGGATTGGTTTGTAAGGCTATCAGTCAGGAGACAGTTGCAAGATAAATTGAAAAGGTTTGTGCATGGAGATAGATCTGTTATGTAGTACAAAGTGGATTTTACTATGCAGTCGAGGTATGTACCACAACTCATTATAAATGTAGAGGAAAAATGCTATAGATATATTTATAGGCTGAAAGAATGAATCAGGTAACTAATAGTGTCACTTTGGATTAAAAAATACTCTATTTTAGTTGAGAGGGCTAAGCAGGTGGAGATTGATTTCCAACAAACTCAAAAGCATTGAAATTTCCACAAGAGAAAGAGTTTGGTTGAAGTGACAACAACATTTCATTCGGGAGAAGGAGAGTCTATTGGGAAGAAGATAAAATCCTATAATGATGGAGTTTTTAGTCAGGCTGACAACAACACTGTATGCCCCCATGTTAAGTGTGGAAAGTAGCATCATGGTGAATTTTTATTTGGTATGAAGGTGTGCTACTTATGCAAACAACTTGAAAATTAGAGGAGAAATTGCCCTTAGTCTAATCAGTGATCCACATCAGATGTTAATCTAGGAAGAAATCCAACTCAGGGGAATTTTTTGGAAGGATCTACTTTTAGAAGTGGTTAGTGAGGATAACAAAAATTAGCACCGTGACTTATATAGAGCTAGCAAAGCAAATCTTTCGTGTTTATTCCTTAACACATCATGAACCAAAAGATAATGTTATTATTGATGCTGATGCATAGGTTTGATGGATAAATTGTCTTTTGAGTGTTATGTTTAATTTATCTGATGCATAGTTTATCGCATATGCTTTAGTTACCACTTAACAAGAAACAAACTTTTGTAATCAGTTTATGTTTCATCATTTTAGTTTATATTGTTGATGTTGAGTTCATGAATTTTGAGGATGAAATTTTATAAGGTGGGGAGATTGTAATAACCAATTTTGTGAAATCAAATAAAAAATGTTTTGGTGACTTAAAATCTACACTAAATTTTACATCCATCAAATTTCAATCGAGTCAATTTTATAAATTCTACACATTAAATCAATCAATTTTATATAAAGCACCGAATATAAACTATATAATGAAATGAGAGAAATCAATTTTATTAAGATATTGAGTTAAATAAAATAAGTAAACCAATTTAACCTTTAATTACCTTCCCTAATTCCTACATTAATATTTCCAACTGCCTCTCACGCATTATATTTGTTGGGTTGGTCAAAGTAGGGTTTCAGAGCCTTTGAAATTCCTCCCCTCTCTTGATATCCCTCTCCATGCTCTTGATTTCCTCTTACCAGAAGCCTCTCGACTCAATTACTGTAGCGCACAACACAGCTCACGATCCTGACACACGATAGGGAAACAATAGTTCACAACAGGGAAAGCTTGAAAGATTTATGTACATTTGAAACTCTCTCCCACACTCTTTTACACTTTCATTTCCTTCCTTATACTTTCATTTTGTGATTTGCCTTGATTTCCGTGCTATTTTCATTTGTAATAGTTGTCAGAGGCATTGAACTTGTGTTAAAAGTGTAAATAGTGGTTTGCAACTTTCCATAAGGCATTTAGCATAAATCATTGAAGGGTAAGTGAAGATTGAGAAGATAGGAGAACTGCGAAGGAGGTTTAGCAGCTCTGAAGAAATATTGGGTGGTTGAGAAGCCGTTTAAGGTACATTTAAGCTAAGTTGTTATGCTTTTCAATAAATTACAGTATGAGTTAAGATATCTTGAATTCCCAAGTAATTTAAGATTTCATGTTATTTATCCAATACAATGAGTTTGAGACAAGTGTGTGGAATTTAATCGTAGGATGACTCTGTTAATTTCAGGTAAATAGTCATATGCTAACTAAAGAAGAATAAAGAATAATTTAATTAATGAAAATTAATTGAATCTCAACGTTTGATATTATTTTTTATAGGTAGTTTAGATTAACATAAAGGTTATTACGACATCCAACTAGTGACCAAAGATTAATAACCTAGCATGGCAACCAAGATTAGTAATTACATTTCTAAATTTCAATAATCTTCTTTATTTCACAATGTATGTTTGACATCATGTATGTTCTAGTTTAGCTAGATCCTTCATATTGTTAGCCAGGATAGATATGTATGAAAGATATGTATGAGATGAATAATATGTATGTTATACATGATGTGCAAGATAAGCAGGATAGGAAAGATGTGCATGTAAGAATGATAGAAAGAGATATGCATGATATAAGAATATACATGAGATAAAGAAATAAATGATATGAGAGATATGCAGGATTTGAGAGATTTGTATGATACTTATTCTGCAGCGGAGTGTGCATGTTAGTAGATGCATAAAGATGTTTGAGAATACTGCATGTTAAGAAGAATGAATTAGTTTATCTATGAATGCATGTACTTGCTTGTTCAGAGGAGGAGTTCATCTCTTGATGATTCAAGCAGGGGATGTCAGTGTACCCATGCTCATAGAGATTTTTCTACTATCTCAAATAATCATGATGGTTAAATTACTAAGTACTGCACTACAAAGATAAAATCAATTAGGGACGAGCACCCGTGCGCATAGAGATTTTTTACCACCCCACATAATCATGACGGTTAGATTTTTAACTGTTGTGCAGACGAGTTAAATTCAGTCAGGGATGAGTGGGCCATAGCTTACCTCCCCAAACCATTGTGATGTTTACATTGTTAACCATTGTGCTGACGAGATAACATCGATCAGGAGGCAACTAAAGGTCTTTACACCCTAAATAATTATGATATTTAGATTGCTAACCACTATGTCGACGGGGTACAATCGGTCAAGTTGTGTTTGATTTTGTTGATAATAATTCTTACAGAGGTAGATATGTATGTAAAGAGTGAAAAGTAAGAGTAAAGATAAAGTACATGCATGTAGAAGATTTAAATGTTTTTTTTTTGAAAAGGTTATTGATACATTCATAATAGTATATAAGATTTCTTATTATAAGATTTCTTTTTAGATATATGAAAACTAGCATGCATATAGATTTCTTTTCCTTAAGTTACTTTTATTTAAAGTGTGATTACTCCTAGGTTATCTTTTGATAACATATTATGTTGCTTTAATTTTATTTTTTAGGTTTTAAGCAGTTAAACATAATGAATAGAAGAGAGCAAATGTGTATGAGAGGCGATAATAATAATCAGAAAGGTATAAATTTCTATTTATTAATTTTAATTGGTATCTTTAGTGGCTCTTTCATGAATTATTTAATATGAAACTATTAATAATAAAAATAGAATAACACAGGATTGATTTCTACTGTCAAATTGCTTGTTCTCATCTTAGTTAAATCCAAGCCTTGGGTTAGGTCATGATAGGATGAAACTCCTCTGTTGGGATGTGGCTATTGGCTAACTCTACTAGTTCATCCAAGTTATAGGTTGTCAACCTCACTTAATGAGGTCTAGTTTCTCCTCTTTTGAAGCCTAGGATCTAGTCATATGACTTTCATGTTGACCAACCTAGAAAACTAGTGACAAAATCATCCCACGTAGAAATTCTAAACACTACTTAACTCTTCTTGTGCAGTCTCACATATGTAGTCCCAAGCTCTCATTTCTCACTTGAGATGGTTTTGACCAACATGCGGGGGCTCAAGGATCAGTTCAAATATGATCAAGAAGACCTTAGAGCAACCCTGAGTGGCGTGGTCTTAGTCACACACATACACATAAGCTAATCACAACCTTACACATTTCAAAACCCTAAAATCACAATACACTTAGCCTACCTCCTTATCTCTTTTGGAAACTCATGTGGGTGGTCCCAAGCCCTTAGCCTTTGGTTAGGAGGCCGGAACCAACATGTGGAGAATCCAAAATGAGCTCTTTCATGGTTCTTATAGCCTCGGGGGTT
>JXCR01086138.1:53113-66776 GCA_002079205.1 Phalaenopsis hybrid cultivar | reverse complement strand
GGGGGGGGGGGGGGGGGGGGGGCAGGGTTCCACGCTTTGCATGGTCACTATGCCCCACTAATTCCAATTCCACCAAAGCATCCAACCTTGCCACCTACCCCCAAAGTTCCCAAAAATTACCAAAATGCCCATGGAACACTAAAATTACCAAAATGCCCCTAAAACCCTAAAACTCCAAATTTGCCCACACTCTCATTTCTTCACCAAAAATCACATTGAACCACTTCAAATTACCTCAATTGCTCAAATACCCCCCAAATCCTCAAAATTACCATAATACCCATACACCTCCCAAATTTACCAAAACGCCCCTAATGTCCAAAACACTTCTAAAACCTCCAAACTCACTCCAAACATCCCCAAACCCAATCATAACCACCGAATGCCTCCAATTACACTCAAATCCACCAAAATTGGCCAAAATTCACAAATTACCCCTAAATTCCTAAAGCCTTTAATGCACCCCCAATCTTCACCAAATTCATTGATATGGATTCCAACATTCTTTTCTTTTTTATTTGAAAAAACTACATCCTTCAACCTTTAATAGATTCTACAAGTGTTTTTAAAGTTATACGATATTACATTATAACAATATACCCCTTCTCTGGTGATAAAATATAGTCATTTATATTTAACATGTTGCATTTTGGATTGATGGGAATCTAAAAATGTATCTAAAAAAGTCATGTTTGAACTCCTTACTAATGCATCAACCATCACATCAATTTGTGGGAATAGGTGACTTACCTTTCGACATCCTGCATTAAGATTAATAAAGTTGACACATATCCTCCACTTGTTGTTTGCCTTTTGCACCATGTCATATTGGCTAGCCAGTCATGATATTATACTTCTCAGATGAAATTTGTTCTATCAAATTCTCAATCTCTTATCAGATAGGTTAGGTCAAGTTGCCATAACTCTCATCTTCTTCTTAATGAATTCGGCTCCTGGCCTCATATTCAATCTATAACAAGAATTTTGATGTTTGCTCCTAACATTTAGTGAGCTATCCAAGCCAATACATTAAGATGTTTTCTTAATACCTCAAATAGTATGCCTCGATTTTTTTGTTGAACCCTGAACTGCTTTGTAAGTTTTTGCTTGCTTCTTCTTCTAACACAGGCACTTGCTCTGTAGTCTCAATGGATTCTAGTCTGTTACCTTTACTTGTATTGAGCTAAAGTAGGTCTTCTTATACATTCTCCACAACTCATAGATAGCAAGTCCTAGATTGAACTAAGTCTTCCCGGATAATTATGATTTGCTCTTTATAAAAAACTTGACTTCAACATGAAAATTAGAGGTCACAACATTGAAGGTGTTTAACACTGGCTTGCCAAAGATGGTATTTTATGTGTTAGGGGCATCCATAACAACAAATTCAATCCAATATATTGCCTCTTTCCTTCTCCCCATTTTATCACTATGGTGATTATTTTGCTTGTTTCTTTTATCTCCTTGAAAATCTATAGAGCAGACTGGAGGCTGCTTCAAGTCAATTTAGAGCTATGTCCATTTTCTCGAAGGCTCTTTTGAAGAGAATATTGACAAAATTGCCCATGTATACCAAAATACTTTGGATCTTATAATTTGTGTTCTCCACACTGATCTTGATAGAATCATTGAATGGATTCCAGTTAGCGGGAAGGTCAGCATCTATGAGAGTGAAATGTGGATGGATTGGTGTTACAGATCTCACCATAGTAGTTAAGTGGACTTTTCTTGTCTTCATTCTCTTTAAGTTAGATCTTTTTGAGGCTTTAGACCAATCTCCTCTAAAGATAGTAGGTATGCTATCGGTGATTTGCACCACCTCACTGGAATGGACTCATTATTGCTTCCTTTGACAGGTGGCTTTCCCTAACTTTGTGTGTTTTTTTTGGAGGCCACAAACTCCTTCAGCTTTACTGCTTGAATCAACTCTTCAATAAGTTTATAGAGGTGTCAACATTCCTCTGTATCATGATCATGATCTCTATGGTATGCACAATATCTATTAGGATCACACTGATGGCATGCGATCTCATTGATATTGGCTTCTTGTAGTAGTCATTATCTCTAATGGCTTTGACTACTTCAACCATTGACACCCTCGGTTGTGCCACTTCTTTTGGAGGAAGTTGCTGTGATTCTCAGCTTCTTTCAGGTCTTCTCTCGATCAACCTTTTATATGGAGATTTTTTTCATCAAAATTTTCTCCAATGAGTGTTTTTAGAGTTCCTCCAATTGAAGTTATTTCTTGATCTTCTATGATTTTCATGGGATTGTATATGTAAAGTTTCTTCCAACTCACAAGACTTAAATATACTTATCAATTAATTTTACTCCTCGATGGATATGTGATTTTAACCATCTTTAGAAGCTCAACTAAAATCTATTGACTTCTATAAACTAAGCACATATTTGAACTGATCTTTACCCATACCTTGCACAAGTGTCCTGTGAGCGATGACATATTCTAGATCCTGAATGCCAAACATCTCTTGTTAAAAATGAGCGATGAAACTCTCTGAAGGCTCTCTGCGAATCTTCATAAGAGCCTTGGAATTTTTCTGTGGCTTTTGCGTTCTAGTGAACTATGCTAAGAACGAACGTTTGAGCTTCTTAAAAGAGGTAATCTCCAGTTGATAAGTCGTTGAGCTAGTTTAAAGTAGATTCCTTCAACATTATAAAAAAAATAAATGACTCTTTAAAGTATTGTTTACTAAAAGTAAGTATACCATTGATTCAAAGGAGATCACGTTGTCAGATGAATCTGACCTTTCTTTGTAGATTTCAGGGATAGAATCTTAAACTTCCTTGAAGCTTTTGCTTCTATGATCTCCATTAAGAATTTATTCTCCAAATTTCTTTTATTGCTTCTCCTTTTCCTAGCTCCTTCATTTGAGGAATCTGAAACTTCTCCTTCTAGAAAATGATGCTCGTTTCTTCCTTCTTCTTCTGGTCTTAGATCTAGAGCTCTTTCTGGTATCACTCTCGGTGAGTCCTACATGGGTAGTGCTTGTTTAGATACCTCTCATCTAAATTTTAGATTCTAAAGATCTTGTATGCACTGTTGTTTAGAATCGAGATTCTGAAACTTCATTCATACCCCTGAATCATCGTTAACTTTTGCTTCATTAACTCGTTCATTTATTCCCACATGAACTCTATAGTGCAGTTCATCGCTTTTCTTCATCTTGTCTCCCCGTAGAGGTTTCTTTGTTGAGTTTTTCTATGAACTCCATACTCATCACACCTTTTAGGATGTTGCATTTTTTAGGACGTTGAGTCCTGTATTGACCGTGAGTTCACAGAATCTGAGAGAAACCAATATAAGGAGGGTGAAAGTGGGAATAGATTTGTTCTCTAGGTCTGAACAATATATTCTTACAAAGATCCTTTCTTAGAAGAATGAAAAAGTTGATTTAGCAAGCAAAAAGAATGAGAAAAGATGCATGAAAGCCCCCTGATACACCTAAAATATATAGTGTTTCAAAACTATTATTATGTTTTTAAGTAAAAGAAAATTATCAACTCTTTGCTTTGGGAAAGGAAGAGTGGAATTCAAAACCATTAAAGATCTATCCAAATATAGTAATATTTGCCTGAAAAAGAAAAAAAAGAAAAAAAAGAAAAGAAGAGAAAAAGAAAATAAAAGAAAAGAAAAGTTGAAAAAGGGATGAGAAGATTGAGGATTAGAGCCAAATCAAAAGTTGGTTCCACATCTGATCGTTTTAAAGTATAAGACTTGAGAAACTATTAAGCTTAAGGATTAAATATAATAAGTAAAATTATACTTAATAAAAATTTTAAGTGAAGGAAATAAAATGCCTGAGTTCTACATTTGGAAAATCTACAAGTATTTCTGAATTAGACATAGACTCATATTTTTCATACTTCTTCGCTTTAAGGGTTTCTAAACTTTAAGTTGGTCTAATTCACTAAAAATTTTTCTAAATTAAACTATTATATTTTTATAACAAAATTTTAGAAACTCCTAAACAAACTCATATACATAATCATACTTATTTGGTTTTTAAAGATTGAAAAGTCACTTGAGGAAAAGTAACGTTTTAAGTTTGTGGATTTTGATACACCTAAATTATATAGTGTTTTTAAACACATTTGTATACCTATTTTTGAGATATTATGCTTTAATGAAAAGTATTTGTGTGTTTTTCTTTCAGATACTACTAAAAAGGTGAACAATGACAAAAGGAGTGAAAAAAAGGATTAAATTTAGAGCAAAAATGCAAAAAATGGTGTAAAAGCATTTTGGCGCCTAAGCTCCAGAACCGGCGCTTAAGCGCTGCTGAAATAGAGAAGGCCATGCCTAATTGTCAGAGGCCCTGCGCTTAAGCGCCAATGAGAATTACTTGACGGGTTAATTCATTTTGACGAATTTTGAAGGGACATTTGAGGCACCTATTGGCTAAAATAAGTGGTTATAACCACCAAGGATGAAAATAGAATTAAAGGACTTGTGAAAGGTGACATCCCTTGGTAAATACATCGGATCATGACACATTTTGAAGAGATACCATGACACATATTGGAAAATTATAAAAGAAGGAAGTTGAGACTTTTAGAGGAGTCCTGAAAAAGAGTCTTGAAGTGTTCTAAAAAGTTTTTGAAGAAGTTCACGGAGAAGCTTTTGGAGAAAATTTTAAGCACCACAAATTTATTTTTCCTTTTGTTTTTAGTTTTATTTTGAGAGTTAAGAGTGTTGTAAGAGAGAAGAGATTCAAATGAACTTCAAGAGTTTGGTGGAAAATTTGAGATAAGTTTTTATCTTTGATTTAAACTTCTTTTGATTTAAACTACTTTTAGTTTTCTTTATCTTTCTTGAATGATAAGTAATTAAAGTGTTAGATGGAAGTTGTGGAGAGTATTAATCTTTAATGTTGGAAGAAGTTGTGATGATTTAATTCTATGCACTTCATTTACATTTTGATCTGGCCTATCTAGATGTTAAAATTTTTTGTGAGAACATGTAAGAACCGGGCTGGTATTCTCTCAGTCAACAATTGAAAAAAATCACATGAGATTGCATGAATGAGAATGTAGATATGATTGAGTGCAAATAAATAGGGAAATAATCTTTGAAGGGTGTAGAGTTAGAGGACTTTAGGATCTTGAGTGCAAATAAATAGGGAAATATTCATTGAAGGGTGTAGAGTTAGAGGACTTTAAAATGATATGTCCCCCAACTTGGTTTATTGTTTTAGGTTTTGATACGAGATGTTAGCCCCCAGGTGGAGGGAACTCTAGAGTGAGAGCTAGTACCTTCCCTGCCTAACCAGTCTTCAGAACTATTCAAACATTAAATTAGCCAATATTCTTTATAACATCTCTAGTAAGGGTAAAGAATATTATTGTTCTTATTTGACACAATACAATTTGAATACTTCCACAACAGAATTTCTATACTTATTACTGATTCATGATAAGGAGAAAGATATTTCGTATTCAATGCTTTTCTTTTACATAAACTCAAGTTATCTTTATTAAGTTTTTATATCATTTTCAAACATTAAAAATACTAAAAAGAGTTTAAATTTTATTCCTGTGATAAAAACAATAGTTTAAATATTTGTTTTTTTAAAGTAGAAAGTTTGTTACTTTAATTATCGCATACTGTGAACAATCCCAGTGTGTTGGATATTCGGGGCTTAATAAAAAAGTCCTATATTACTTTATAACGATACGTATACTTGCGTAGTATCCCAATATATATTAAGTTAAAAGTTAAATTCTTATTTACTCCAGGATCAAGTTTTTGGTACTGTTGCAAATGAGAGATAAGTAAAAAATATAATCAAATACCTTGTTATACTGTTGCATATAAACAGTCGGGATCACCCCCCTCAGTTATAGCAAGAGATTTTAAAAAAGGCCTAAGATTTAATCTCTTTTACCTCTATTTATATATGTTCATAAAATTATTAAAATATGGGCCATGGTGTCTAAAATCTGCTTATGGTGTCTCGATGAAGAGATTGCGACGTAGATGTCGGACGTCTCATAAATGAGGATGTGACATAGGTTAATCTTTGATGACGGTCTTGATGTTTTGCAATCTATCAATTTTGAGGATTACTATTGAGGCAAGCTTGATTGATGAATGTGATTGATCAGTTCGGTGGGTGAATCCAACAGGTTAGTCTGCGAGCTCAATATGACAATTAGTTCGTCAGGTTAATCTAGTTGGTCGACCATCCAACAAATTAGCTCAGCAGCTGATACAAGATGGTAGCACATCGATGAGTGGGATTAGTGGACCACCTTTGCAAATTATTCAATTGATGGGCATATCATACCCATGAGGTCCGCTAGACGTGTTATTGGCCCACAAAAAATGATTTTTGATATACAAGTTTTTTATTTTATTTCATCTTAAAATTTGAGTGCTATTTTATTATTACTATTTTATTTATGTTAAAGCTTTGAGTGCTATGCATATAAATATTAAAGTGTAGATTTTAAGTCTAAATATGTAAGAATTGTGTGCATGCATGTAAATGCCCCCCTTTTATTTATGTTGTGCTATTGGTGTCGGCAGGGAACGTCAATGAGAGTGGCCTGCCATTAGGGTCATGACAGCAATATGTAGTGGTTGTTGATAGCATTGAAAAAAAAAAAAACTGTTTTTTTATTTATTTTAAAGATATGATAAACATTGAACTACAACAATAAATAGCTTGCCACCGGGGTCATGACAGCAATGTGTGGTGGTTGTTGATATATTATATTTTCTCAAACAATTCTGTGATTTTTTTTTTTTTGAAAAGATATGTAAACATTGAAGTACAACAATTACTTAATTAATTTATTTCATTAAACCTCTCAATCATAACTTTAATTTAAAATTTGCAATATTATTATTTTTTCATGATGAACCAATTTAAATAGCAGCAGTCGTCACCATTTATGTTATCTAAATAACGATCAATTGAATCTTGTTAAATTATGAATTATCTTTAATTTAATAGCTTAAAAAAAGACAATGTCTTGGTCATCAAATATTATTATAAATAACATGCTAAGCAATAATATTAAAACAAGATTAATTAAAATTGTGTTATTCATTTGACATTTAATATGATATTTTACGGCGAGACTTGGACAACATTATGACAGCACCTACCTTCCAAGGTATCATATATGAAAATTTTATTTATTTATTTATTTTTTTAGTTCACTTATCAAACATTGGAATCAAATTACATTATTTTTTTAATTAAAAAGTGATTCTGAATATTTGGTTTTTCAAAGTTTTAAATTTCACAGAATGGCAACCATATGTTAAATAAATTAGGCGAATGAGACTCAGAGAATTTAAAAAAAAAGGGAAGATTTACACACATACCACACAATTCTTATGCATTCAAATAACTAACACCTAAACTAAAACTTCAACACACATACCACCCTTCTTATGCATAAAAAATGTATTTTACTTCTAAAAAGTTAAATAGCCATATTTTTAATAAGATATGAAAGATTAGATTGTAAAAATATAAAAAAAAAAGTTGTGTTAGATATGTAAATACATATAAATCTAGTGATATGTATGTAAAAGTCCCAAAAAAAAAAGTAGCTCACACTGACAAATAAAAAGAAATTTCTTACATGGCAGAATCAAAAAGAAATTCATTTAAAATAATCCTGTAGAATAATTCCTATACACAACTGCCAAGAACCGCAATGCGGGCTCAACAGGGAATACAAGCAATCAAACTCGCTTTTATCCCCAACTATGACTAACCAATTCTATTCTATCTATTTTCTAACATTTTTTTAAAAAAATTGAACTCAGTACAGAAAAATAAACCAGCGCTTGGATGATACGAGATCGGGAAGAAGATCGGTGCAACAAAAGAGATTCCATTCTATCTTCAGCTCTCGTAGCCGAAAGAAAGTCTGAAACCTTCTCAGAAAATCAGCACCAAAGAACAGCTACTCATCAAGATCAATCAAGAAGATATATCCAGATCGTTAAGACCTGGGGGTGATAGAGGAGGAACAGCTGCTTCAGATGTTTGGAAAATCTGGAGGATTTTGCGGTGAGATTGAGATTCAACTGAAGAGATGGTTCCAGTAGTTCTGCCATGGATAGAGGTTGCAAGCACAGAAGAATTCTGGTTCTGAAAGTTTTCCGTCGATGAATGATTGTTTGCTGAGGTAATTGCATGGCTAAAAATGCCGGATGCTCTCAAACTTTGAATAATGGCCTAAGAGATTAGTAATATTTCTCAATATTAGTGAGACAAAATGGCGTCATTTTAATGAATATTCATGAGCGAATGTTACCATTGGAGCATATATACGAGTCAAGACGCCCTTTCGGAGAAGTTTTAGGTTTAGCTGCCTGTTAGTCCACACAACACGCTCCTGGAACCTGAAAGGAAGACAAAAAAACTCTTCACTGAATCAACAACTACTCTATTTATAATAAAAATGCATCATAGATGCAATGTTTACCTAAAATTTATTTTTGTTTATAAATTATACTGCAACATGTCACTAAATATACAATAAAATCAAAGAAATTATCTAAAACTTGGGGATTTACACGCATGCCACCAAAAAAATTTATTATAAAATTACTACCTAATTTTACACTAACTAGTGATTAGTATTAAAGAAGGGTCTACTACGAAAATCACAAATAAATTTTCTCGAAATTAAAAATAGTGAATTTGGGGTCAACAGCTCAGCCTACTTTTCATATTCTGCTCCATAATATGATCCCAACATAAACATGATGTTCAGCTTGTTAATGAATTTGAGCTTGTCAGGCTCAATGGTTAAACACGTGAGCCGTGAGCTGTGAGCCGTGAGCTGAATGAGGATGCAACTGATTTATATTCAACAGATGTACACCTTTAAATGGTGTATACATTAACCTTCTGAACATGGCAAATATAGTTTGAACAAGTTTTCTTATATAAGTAACTCCGGTGAAAGTTTTTTAATCCTGTAACTGGCATTAAAAAATAAGATACAAATTAACAAAGAAAATAAAATAAACATTTAGATTAACAGATTAACAGTTTTTATTTATATTAGCGCTAAAGTTTCATTTGATGAACTCTGACATTATTAATTTTTCCAAAATGGCATAAATGTCACCTTTAATTTAATCCAATTATCCTCACACTGAATTTTGAAGTTTTATATTTATTTGTCTCGGCTTAGATATAAAAGGTTTTTTTTTTCATTATTAATACAGCCACTACAGAACATCTAAAGATGCAGCTTTGACTTTCTGGTTATTACCCTCACAGGACCTCTAGCTGCTATTCTTTCATAACATTTCTTTTCCCTGATAATTTTATGTATCTCTTCACTCCCCACTGAAGTATCCTTGATTATGTCTACTATACTTTCCTAGAACATATATATCAGTCTTATTAATGTAAGCATTATAATCAACCTCACGATTCAACTTTAAATTCTATTTTCTGTTTTCAACAATCTTGAAGGATTGATAGCATATCTCAAATTAAATTTCTAACTTAATATAGTTTTTTGAATAAAATATTAATTGATGATTGTTGCGAACCAAAAGGTGCTAGACTTAAAAATACAGCTTCATGCATATACCAAGTTCTCTAGCTTCAATACAAATGAATGATAACGAAAGGTACAGTCAGCACTTCATGCTTCTGTAGATTTATGAGGTTACACATCGATCACTAGATATTTGATTAGCAATAAGCTCTGTAAACAACTAGAAGGAGACATAAATCTTCGCATGTAAAAACACTGGTATTGACAAAAACCTTAAAGAAAACAGAGCACTTTGGAGCACTTCTGATACGACTACTTAAGGTGTCCTAACAAAATGCAACTAAAAGTATTGCAAGATTTACACAAATTGAATGTTACAACTGCAATTTAAAATATATTAGTCAGATAAGTTAAAGCAAAATGATCATACAAACTCAAGTCAATATAATAGTGCATTGGCATAAATATCAGATAGAACTGGAAAAACAAACTTATAAAAATATGTTTTAATAGTCCTCTGATACTTTTGGACATGTGGAAGAATAAACCGCAATTTAAAAGCAAAAAAGCTTCTATGAACCTTCGTTACTTTAGGCATATGTGTAGGGATTAACCTTAATTCAAAAAACTATCAAAAGTAGTCCAACTACCACTTTTCTATGCCAAAACGCACTATGTAGCAATTGAATTTCAAAGAAGAGAATGCCTATCAAAATCTCATAAAAATCTTTGAAATAGAAAGTTTTAGTCAGTTGATAAGATTACCAGTGCAACATTTCCTCTTCTGTTGCAGTTGATGCAATAATGAAAGCCTGATATGAGGAGAAAGAAATCCAGACTTAGATTTAGATGAAACTGGAAGTAGCATGCTCAAAGATAGTCTAGTCTTCCGGATAGTAACTTCATAGCTGAAGCATCTACTCGAGAATAATAACTTGTAAATCTACTAATAAAAACCAGAAATACAAACAATGCAAACAATAACAACACATCAAGATCCATTAATATGAGATATTCCTCGTGAAGCTTATCGTCCAAACAACACTAAATAAATATTAGAACAAGATAAAGGAAACTTGAACCCTTCATAAAAGAGCAGTTAAATCCCTGATTAACAAAATGAATCTAAACCATCTACAAGTAGAATGGAGAAACAACCAAGCATCTGTTGAAAAATTGTATCGCATTTTAAAATATAAAACACTCAAACATCAATCAGCAAATAAGAATGTTAAATTTGGCCCTAAGTTGATGTTACTATGTGCAAGCATTTCACGAGCATTTGAGCTAATGTCAGATACTAGCAAGTGAATAGATAAGCCATAAAATCCCATTTGTTTTTTTAGTATAGGAAATATTGCTATAGAAAAATAATCTATTTATAATTAATAGAGTACGTTTACTTGGTTGTACCTCAGCTCACCATTGTATTTACAATAGAGGGATCCTAGATTGAATAATGCATAAAAGAATAGTATTTCTCCATTAACATGGAGCTAGAGGAGTGTTTGTCCTAACCCTAGGCTCCCTCCCCTTCTATTTTCAACGCCTGCATGCAGGCACCACTACGCTTTGCTTATGCCTCTTTCTTCCTAACTTAAGCCTCTTTCTTCTTGCTGTTACCCCCCCTGCTTACCTGCATGCTTGTTTGAACAAGCTTGCCCTAATGCACAATTTACCAATCACAACTTTAGACCCACAACATGTTTGTTGCTACCATTCACCGCGCAATTCACATTGTTGTAGTCATTACACTTGCTTCATCTCAACCAGTACTAGGGCATGACATTTCATTCATCACCCATTCATGCTCATGGATCTGAGTTAACCATTTAGTTCTTCAAAATTCAGCAACAACAACAACAACAAGTCTTCATCTCATTAAGTGGGGTCGGCTAGATGAATGCCTTTTCTCCATAGTGTCCTATTGAGTGTTATATTTTCATTTAATTCTAATAGATTAAGACCATTTTTAACTTTCTAGGTCCACCTCTGCCTTTTGTTAACATAAGTTGAATCTAAAACATCTACTCACGTAACCGAATCATCAGATAGTCAACATTCAATGTGACCAAACCATCATATAGTCTTTTTAGTTCTTCAAAATTATTCTCTAGAAAAAATGCAAAACTCTTAATCTCCTCACAATGATTTGAATTCCTCCATCACAAGTGTCATCACCATTAAATTTAATGGTACTACGCATCTACAATAGTAAGGGACCTTTTGCCTCCATGTTAATTCTCATGACAAACTTTATCAACTTGACGGGTCTCCTCTAGATCGCAATGACATAAAGTTTTTAAAATGGAAAGCATACGATAATGTTGTTCTAGCATAGATAATAATTAAAACCTTCTATTGCCACAATTGCAAGCTTTAAAACACTGCCAAGAGATATGGGACTTTCTTCGTTCCACAAATTTTTTACGATATCTTTAATATTTACATCCTTTATTTTGATAATTTCCTTCTCTAACAGCATAATTTTCCCATAGAAGATACCCTGCCAGGTAAGCAGGACCATATATACTATCTATTTTTGATCCCTAAATTTGAATGAAATTAAAGGAAGATTTCTTGTTGTCAAATTCTTCTCGGACTTCATCTTTCATTCCAACATGTGCAGTCTCCAATGATACATATTCTATTTTCCCTAACATTATTGAGCCATTTATTCTCTCTTCATCAGTTTTTGAAAAATTTGCTCTTTCCAAGAAGCATCATGAGAGTAACCTTCACAATAACGCAAAAAATCAATTTATCTTCCTCAAACATACCAAATTTGACTATGTTATCTTGGTAGCCTATGTAAACGACATCCTACTAACAGAGAGTATACAAATAAGTTACAAAAAAAAGGGTTAAATAAGTGGTCAATTGAATCACAAAGTTTCACATTTCTTCAATTTAACCCCTCGATTATACAAGATTGATCCAAAATGATCCATTTATAAAATTAGGATTAATTCTATATCATGATTTCAATATGAGGGGTCATTTTTTTAATTAATTTTGTATAATTGAGACGCTAAATTGAAGAATGTCATGCTATGGGCCTAAATTAACCAGATAAAAATAGTTTGAATAATGTCTTTAAGATTTCTTTCAAAGAAAATATTATCTATAAAAGTATTTTTTTAACAAAGATCACAATCATCCTAAATACCTTTTAAGAATATAATCTACTTATAACATAAGATTTTTCCTATCTCAAGGAAAATATTACCAACAATTTTTAGGAAACTATAATTTGGCTTGTAAAACTACTGTCACTCGATTGATATTCAGAATGTTGGCCAAATAAAAAAAAAAAAATTAACTCTCATTATTAGAGGTTGGTTAGGTTGTCTATCCTATTTTTCACAAGGCCAGATACCTTGACATCGATCTAGGATTCGTAGAGAGTGTGTATGAATTGACAGAAGATACAATGAGGTTGTTGAGGGTGAAATGATGGAGAATCAACGATGACAACTGAAAATTCAGTGTCACTAGCGGTTGGACAACGATTATATAGGGCAAAACAACAAGTAGAGAGTGGTTGTGGATGGCAAAGTAAGTCTTCGGATGCCTCGGGAGAGTTGACCATCTAGACACAATTAGGTTACATACACACCACCTGAGAGGAGCAAAGGATACAGCATTACAGCTATAGAAACAAATAAAAAATCTCTAATTCATCATAAAAAAAATTTAGAGAAGACAAATAGGTTTCTAACAACATATACATACATATATATGTATATATATATATATATATATATATATATATATATATATGTATGTATACATATATATATATTTTTTTTTTATGATGAATTAGAGATTTTTTATTTGTTTCTATAGCTGTAATGCTGTATCCTTTGCTCCTCTCAGGTGGTGTGTATGTAACCTAATTGTGTCTAGATGGTCAACTCTCCCGAGGCATCCGAAGACTTACTTTGCCATCCACAACCACTCTCTACTTGTTGTTTTGCCCTATATAATCGTTGTCCAACCGCTAGTGACACTGAATTTTCAGTTGTCATCGTTGATTCTCCATCATTTCACCCTCAACAACCTCATTGTATCTTCTGTCAATTCATACACACTCTCTACGAATCCTAGATCGATGTCAAGGTATCTGGCCTTGTGAAAAATAGGATAGACAACCTAA
>JXCR01086138.1:32045-52770 GCA_002079205.1 Phalaenopsis hybrid cultivar | reverse complement strand
TATATACATATATATATATATATATATATATATATATATATAGATATATATATATATATGTATGTACATACATATATATACATACATATAGATATATATATATATATGTATGTACATACATATATATACATACATATAGATATGTATATATATGTATGTATATATATGTACATACATATGTATGTATGTATATATATATGTATGTACATACATATGTATGTATGTATATATATATGTATGTACATACATATGTATGTATGTATATATATATGTATGTATATATATGTATGTATATATATGTACATACATATGTATGTATGTATATATATGTACATACATATGTATGTATGTATATATATATGTATGTACATATATATATATATATATATATATGTATATATATATACATACATATATATATATATATATTTGTGTGTGTGTGCGTGTGTGCGTGAGCTCGCGCGCGCGTGCAATTGCGGCCAGTTGGAAACTATCACAGGTTTGAATCCCCCCGGGGTCGAATTAGCACATATGGGGAACCGGTATTTAGGGGACGATTTAGTCCATCCTAAAGGCAATTGGACTGTTAGATATAATACACATTCTCATACAAATTAATAATGAAGAGAATTACACGCGTTTATTTGCTAGAAAGATAATCTGAATTGATAACAGAACAATGAAGATTCTGAAATGGTATGTGAATTTTGACCCCCATACGGAACCTCCGATGATTCCGGTTTAGATTCGCCTCCCTGGTCTGAAATTTCATTATTTTACTCAAAAAATTTCGTACACTATTACCTCAGCTTATGGTAAGCCACTCAAAACGGACATTCCTACTTTTAATCTTTCTCGTCCATCGGAAGCCAGAGTATTTGTTGAAAGAGAAATCACTTCATCTGCTTCTGAGAAAATTTGATTGGGCACACAACATAATGTGTATCGGCAAAATGTAGAGATTGAACATTTTCCATCGTATTGTTTAAACTGTCATATATTCAGTCACTCCAGTTCTCAATGCCACCATCTACATGCACACCTCAGACCAAAAAAGCACAGTGCTTCGCCAGAGCCAGTGATTTCATCTCCTCCTGATCAGCTCTAAGTTATCGACACTATTAATCATCAAAAGGATACGCTCGAAGATATCACTATTCTCGCAGGTTATATGACACACATTTAGCCATCTCTGGAACCTCCTATCATGGGTGAGAGGGAGATTCTTCAAACCCCACTTGCTCTAGAACCTATTACCTTTATCACAGGCGACAATGCTTCTGTTTCACTACCGCCTCATCAGGTCGAGCAAGTTGTAACTGTTACTAAAGTTCATGGAAATCATGTTGTGCAATAGCCTACACTTGTCCAGCCAATTTTGGAACAATCTATTAATCAGATGAGTCAATCATCGGATGAGGAATGACAGGTCTATACATTCAGGAGGAAAAATGAAAATGGAGACCTACTTGAGCTCAGGAATCTGATGGATGATACTTTGGCTACTTCGGGCATTGACACTCACCTTACTAATTTGTTAGCCGGCTCAATTTCGAGAACTAAAGGCAGAGGTAGGACTAAAGTGGGACGTCCCTAGCATTTTTGCGCCATTTGGTGTCTTTTAGTTTTTTACCTTTATGTATCTTTGTTTTATTTGGGTTTTGTGTGTGTTGTATTATGTAAGTTGAGCATTCTTTTAGGCCTTCTCATACAACCTTTCTGTATCTTTTCAGTTCTAATATATTAGCCCTTGGGCTTTTTCTAATATATATATATATATATATATATGCCTATAACCCTAATAATAGCCTTAATATCATAAATAAGAATCAAAGGGGTCTACCAACCCTAGAGGCCTTGGAAAGACTGAACCGACAAGCCAATTGAACTGGTAATCTCGGTGTACTAGAGTTTTTCTTTTGTCGCTCATTCCCATATCCTACCTCACGCTAACACCCGCTTTATTCTCCCTCAATAGGAACATCACCTTCTTGATTGGAAACATTTGATTTCTCATAATACACCAAGAGGACAATTATGTTGAATGTAACCGAAATTTTGTATACCACGCAAATCAATATTTTAAGTATTATCATTGATCTTCTTAGCAAATCTGAATGATTCATCAGCTCTAGGTTTGAGCTTCCCAAAGAAACCCGTAGGAAACGTTTAATTCTTCAATTTGATCCATACCATGTCTCCTTAAGAACTTGGGATCTCCTAAACTTATTGAACTGCTTCTAATACTTGGTGTTCTTAGCATGTTCATGTAGGTTTTGATTTATGTGACTCTAATCTTCGCATCAGTAATAAGCTCAGCAACTGAAAGTATCGGCACTATCTTCAAAGGTGTAAGAGGATTTCATCCATATACAATCTCAAAGGGGTTGTGAACTCTGGACTTACTAGTTGACCTATTGTAGGCAAACTCAATTTGGGCCCACTATCTGAGAATTTTTTTCCACAAATCACATTGGAGAAGAATTTTCAAACTACGATTCACCACATCTATCTGTCAGTATGCAACTAAACTGAATTGGAGCATTTTATCCAATTTACACCATAACGTCCTCCATAAGAGGCTCAGAAAAATTCACATACCTACTTGAAGTGATGGTTCGGGGCACGCCATAAAGACTATCTCCCTAAAAAATAAATCTATAATATATGAAGTATCAATCATCTTGTGGCAAGGTACAAAGTATGTCATTTCGGAGAAGCAATATACCCCGATCATAGCAAAGTCTTTACTATGTCTGAGGATAACCCACCACAGTCCATGCTCACATCCAATTAGGGTGACTAAAACAGGAAGGATTATACAAACATAAATTTTGTCCTTAAGCTAAATGACATACTTTGCACTATCTAACATGTCTCTCCACATCTTATACAATTCTGGGCCAACAAAAATTCTCCTTCGCTAAAGAGAAAGTCTTATCCTTGCCAAAAGATCCAACTATTCTTCCATTGTGGTACTCCTTCAAAATGATCCCCCTAAGTAAGCTCTTAGAAAAATAAAATATATTCTAATAGAATAAATAATCATCTCATATATGGAATAGTTCATACAGTCTCTCCTAACAGCGATCCAAATCTCCTAAAAATCCTCATCGGTGGCATACATATGTTTCAATACTTCGAAACCAACTACATTCAACTGCATGTTAATAATTAGTAAATGACTATGGCTTAACGGATTAAAAGCATTATTTTGACTCGTGATCAATATAAAGTGAACTCATTTGACTGTTTTAACATGTCTATCCTTCAACTTGCACTAAGCATTTATGAACCTCGAAGTATCATAATCAATGTAAAAAATGAAACCATTTACCAACAAATAATAATTCAAGTGACTAAAGCTCTCACAATAGCATAGAACTTGCTATCATTAGTATAATGTATTTTCCTAGAATCATTTAGTTTCTCACTTAAAAGGATGCTATTGTGTCCTCCTAGACTCAAGACAACTCCAATCTCCACATTGGATGGTCGCCCTCCACTTTGAACATCTGACTGAAATCTGGAAGTGTTAAACCAAGGGCCTAAATGACATGTTTCTTTGACATATCAAAACTAGCTTGTGCCTCTTTGAGTTGAGCAAATATGTCTTTAAAAGCTCTATCATGAGTGTTGCAATAAAGCTAAAATTTTTGAAAAAATCTCTTATAAAAAAGGTTAATCCATGGAACAGGTGTATTTGAGTGAACGATTGTGGGTTGGTTCAGTTCACAATAATCTTGACCTTAGTGGGGTCCATCTCGATGCCAACTGCTAAAACAATAAATTTAATGAAGTATGTTTATGATATCACAAAATAACACTTCTTATAGTGGTCATACAACTACTATGTTTGAAGAATTCCAAACACCAATCACAAGAGCTGCAAATGCTCTTCTAAACGACTATAGACCAAGATGTTATCGAAATGTAAAATCTTGTGATGGGAGAATTTGAAGAGAATGAGACAGAAAAATGTAGGAACAAGATCACTACTTATGAGAAGATGAAAAAGGATATGCAGATGAAGTATCTACCTCCGCACTAGTGTCAGAGCATATTCTTGAGATGACATCACTTATATTAGGGGAGTTGTCAATAGAAGTATTCACAATGGAGTTTTAGCAGCTCACGCTAAAATATGAGTCGAGGGGGCCAGAGGAGAACACCATAGCCAGGTACTTGTGGGGCCTACAGTCAACCATTACCCATGTTGTTCGATCACGACCTTACTCGTCATTGATTATTGTTTAGACATTGGCTCTTAGGGTGTGAAATAACAAAAACAAATTAGGACACAGATAGTCACCCACAGTAGGAGTTAATAGTATACCTGAGGAAGGTGTGAAAATTATTCAGAAAGATAATAGAGCTCATCATGGTGAGAAGAAGTCCCAGAAGAGCAATACACCCAGCACAGTGCCCACAAAGAAATGTTTTAGATGTCATTGATTTGGACACATCACCTTTAGTTTCCCAACCATCAGAGTTGTCTCTTTTATTGAGTAGGGAGCAGTAAAAGAAGTGGAGACAATGGTATTGAGACAGATAAAATAGAATGTGTAGGAAAACCAACTTCCAACTGATGAAAACGTGATGTTTGTTGTTCGACGGATCCTTCAGACTGAAGTTAGGAGAGAGCAGGAGTGTAACATCATTTATATGTTTTGCACTATGAAACAAAATGTATACAACCTTATCATCGATGGAGGCAGTTGTGAGAATGTGGTGGCTACACAGATGATGAACAATTTAAGTCTCACTACTAAGAGACATTCCTAGTCATATTCTCTAAATTGGATGAAGAAGGAGAACACAGTTAACATTGACAGGAGATGACTTGTAGAGTTTTCTATTAAGAATCGGTTGTACGATCAGGTGTGGTGTGACGTCGTACCCATGAACACCTGTCACATTCTGCTGGGAGACCGTGACTATTTACTCACAAGACTACGCATGATGAATGCAAGAACACTTACTCATCCAACAAGGATGGAAAGCGCATAGTCCTCTTACCTTATGTGGAGTCCGAAAGTATATGTGTTCTTGTCAATAAAGGTGTCAGCGAAATCAATTTTGGTGATTTTAGAGAATATTCTGATAAAAGTGCTGATATTAGACACATGGTGGCCACCATGAAAAGAGTTTCAAGATATACTGTCAGACAACTTGCTTGCACCATTAGGGACTGTCTTCACTTCAGAGACCTTGAGGAATGAGATATTTTTGGAGAACTCTGCGGAGTACGATTGACACAAAGTTCCAATTCAATTCAATAATATATTCAGAGAAGATTGGACAGATAAAGATGGTTACTCGCATATTGGGAAACCTTCTCAGGTTTTTTCGTGGGATGGTACATCAACAGTGGGATCCAAGTGCTTATAGAGACAGTTAGAAACCAATCCCGGGTGCAGGATTCTTCCCGTGATGTGGCATCGCGTGACTTGGGAGCACGAGATGCGGGATCACATTAAATGGCAAATTTGAGCTACAATGCTGTCAAGAAAGTCGTCTGAAACTTCCTATTTTTACTATATTTCTTTCCTTTTCGATTTATTCCCTATTTCTTTATTTTTAATTAGGGGGGGCTTCTTCCTAGACTATTTTTATCTTGTATTTTCTGTTTCAAGAGGACTTAGGCTTAGTCTATGTATTTTGGAGATATTTTCTCCTGATTTTATCTAGTAGAGTGTTGTATCTTTGATTTTCCTTCAAGAGGTGTGCTTGTAGCCTGTCACGATCAAATGACGATCTCTGCCAGACGTTCAAAGAGCTCCTTCGTTCACCAACTCGCAGCAGCCAACTGTTGTTTGCAGTAGAAAAACTGCTTTTATCAATTCTGGTTCGCTGCCTCGTCGTTACCCATAGCACAATTCAGTCGACACCACTCCTCAACATCCATGCCCCATTTTTTTGTGGTTTTCCTTGTCTTTTTTCAATCTAGACAACCATTGAACATCATCTATCTCCCACATAATATCACCAATAGCCCATAACTTCATTCTCTTAATATTCCTCTACCTCCTCCCCGTCAAACCGCTTTCAAAAACCTTCTAGGAGCCCTTGATTGGTATCAATAAGTATTCATATTCTCTAATTCAAGGACAAAAATACAATACCCTTCTCGTTCTTAATAAATGTGTAGTTATTTTGTGAACATTATGAATTGCACCCGTATCATACTATCACGATCAACCCAAGATATATGCATCCATAGAAAAGACTTCACAACAAACATCTAATCTTATAGTTTACCTGCTATAAAAAACTACCAAATATGTCCTTTCAACACTAATCTCATTCCGCTTCTTCAACCAAGTCAAGAAATAAGGGCAATAATGTTTTTGGATAGCGAGGCTCATTATTCACCATTTGTATAGACACCACATTCCTACAAATACCTCCATCAATAAAGCTTGCACACATTCCCCTTTACTATGCCATGAGTATGAAATATATTATTTTTAAGCCATTCTTGATCTCTCTTAAGCTTGAGTTAGAGGACTTGTCAAAGCATAAGTATCTCACCATCATAGATGGGTGGATGATACTCCAATCCATTCTTCTCTTTTAAGTTCTCTTTTAAGTCTTCAATAACTTTTGCCATTGTACCCTGTTCAGTAAAAAAAAATCACTCGTCTTTAGACATTTGAATGCAATAACACTTTAAACATTTACTAATCGAGAATGTCTTAGGGGTGCTGGTTCGATCAGTCTTTGTTAATTCCTATTCTGGCTTCTCCTGATCAGAGGAAGATATTAGCACTCTGGTCTGTGCGCTCTTGCTACCTAAACCCAAAAAAATTTTTACTTTCAAAGCTAAAGCCTGAATATCGTACAAGATCCAATAAAACTACAACTGTACCACATTGACAATAGAATACCTCAATCTGCCAAGATATTGAGCCATGGTGTTCTCTTTTGGCTCTGCCAATTTATATTTCAACATTATTTATTCAAACTCAACGATGTATTCTTCTACTGATATCCTGTTGTGAGTGAAAAAATCTCAAACTATATCATATTTGAAATAATATGTTGGGAGGTATTTATGCTGCATCTCCATCTTCATATTTAGACCAGGACATAGTATTAATCTTTCCTCATGTTGGTGTAGATGCTTCAAGTTCTCCCATCATAAAAAACAATCTTCATTAATTTGACAGCAGTTAACTTCACTTTTTGTCAAACAAAATATCTTTGTACTCATATATTGATTCTATTATCTGGTCACTCAATAAATTCAATCGGATCAATACGGTCGTCGAATCCAATAGACCAGCCTTCACTCCAAAGTCACCCTCTCTCTCTTATACTCAATGTCAAACCGATGAGGCATCAACTCTTCGTCGCTTGAAGCTTCTTAGTGAAAAGAGTTTTCATCTTCTCATTTTGGTTAATCCAATTGCTTTTGTAACTTTCTCGTGTAATATTCTTTCAAAATCAGTAACTTTCTCGTGTAATATTCTTTCAAAATCAGCAAGTCTCCGTTGCAATTGAAAAATTTCCCACATCATATCCTCCTTGGCAAGCTCTTGAATATTCATTTGGAGGTTCATCCTTGGTGGCATGGCGGTTACTCCCTTTAGAATTCAACCAAGATGAAATTTTTTAATCTAAAATAGGCCAAGAGTTAGGTTTAGGCGGAATGTGTATGTATGGGTTGTAAAAAAAAAAAAAGCATTTAAAAGTTCTGAGATCAAATAACACCAATCTAGAGTTCATAGACATTGTACAAAGATTAAAGGAGAATAAGAGAGTTGTACGATGCAAAATGATGGAGAATTGACAATAGCTAAAAATATGGCGTTCAGATAATGACTGTCTTTGGGTGAGAAAACAAATAGAGAGCGGCAATAGAGGGCACAAGAAGTTTTCCGACACCCTAAGAGAGTTCACCACATGAACCCAACCAAGTTAAATAAATAAATAAATATTAAATAATAATGATAATAACAATTGAGGCATTAAGATTAGCACCCCTTTAATTACGACTTAAGAATCGTATTCGTCATTCGAACCAACAAAACTGAGAGACAAGCCGCAAAAGGAGAGGAAGAGAAGAAGAGGAAGGAAGTCACCGCGTGCACATGTAGGAGCTTTGATGTTTGTGTGCGTAATAGAAGACCATGTACTATTGCCCTTTCCCGATCACTAGCCAATCGAAGTCGAGGAAGGGAGGAGGTGCGGCTTTGGTGTCGAATCGTGGCAGAAGGATGCTACGACGTTTTGCTCCTGCGCAGAGGAAGAGGAGAAAGAGATCACACACTGCTTTGTTGGGTTGAGTTGCAACTGAAGGAGATGGCAACGTAGTAGCAGCTTGCAGTGTTGGGTTGAACCACGGTAAAAGGAAGGAGGCAGCGACATCATGGAAACGTGCAGCACTGGGTCAAGCCAAAGCTGAAGGGAGGAAGCAGGTGAACGGTCTGTGGCTCTGTCGAGAGGAGAAGAGGAGACGAACTTTGGGTGTGCGTGAGCTAGGGCAGCAGGTCTAGTTCAATTTAGGTAAAATTTTTTTTTAGTTGTAATTAAGTTAAAAATTTGTGTATATAAAGTGTGTGTGAGTGAGGAGTGAGTATTTGATTTAATTTAGAGTTTAAAATATATTAAATTAATTAATTAAATAGATTATAATTTTAACATTTATGGTTTATGAATTTAAATCAGATAATGTAAGTGGCTAGATTTGATGCGAAAGAGGGAGACGACTCGTGTGCAAATTTAAGCCTTGTGTGCGAACAATAAGAACTGAAGCTTATGGGTAATTAGTATTTTATGATGTAAATTGCTTAAAATTATCGATTTACTTATTAAATGTTAATAACATGTTTAACTTAATCAGATATTAAAAGGCTGAAGTTTAGATGTTGAATTAATTATTGTAAGAGGAAAGAGAGGTCTTGTGCACGAAGCAAACCAAGACTTTTAAGGAAAGAAATCGTATACTGATTTATATGCGTAAATTTAATGACATGTTAATAAATATATATGATTTTTTTCTTTAGGATGGGATTTTTATAATTATAAGCATATTTAATTAATATAGGTGATAGTCAAAGAAGAGAAGTGAGGGAATAAGCTTTTAAGAGGTCATTTAAGGATGTAAGTAATTATTTTCTTATATATATTAGATTTAAAGTTTATTAAATAAAAAATTTATTTAATGTTTCAGATAATTATTTTTATGAGTAAATGCATGTTGTAAGCTTAAAAGTTTAAATGAATTGAATGAAGAAAATGAAAAAAATGATTGTGCAATTTCTTTAAAACAAGGTAATCTAAAAAAAATGAAATGTAAAAGTTAAAGTCATTCAGAATTAGCCCCAGATAGTACTGGTTGGCGAACAGATGGCGAATGACTTTTTTGAACATTTGCATTAATCCACAATAACATTTAATATAAAAAAGAGTAACCAAATCAACAATATAAATATAAAAAATCATCTCATAAAACACAATATCATCTAGTCTACTACAATAACACAAGAAATATAGTAAAAGTGACGACTTAAAGAAAAAAACAAACCACTATCTACATGGATGTTACAAGAGATATGTTAATCATAAAATAAACTTTGCATTTTTCATTTTTATAAAATATTTTATTTAATCATCTTATCAATTATTTTCTCATTTTCATTTAATATATTTTTTTTCATTTCATTTTCCTTTAGAAGTCATTTTAGGAGCACTATCAAAATGTACCAATAAAAGTACAATATTTACCATTTGTATCATAAGGATGGACATTTACTATTTGTATCATAAGAATACACCTTTATCATTTGTATCATAAATATACACTTTTACAATTTCTTTATCATTTAATGTGCATGATTACAATAACATCTTCTGCTAATAGTATAGAAGGTGACTCCTGATAGCTTAATAATTTATCTTTCATTTAATTTATTATATTTCTTTCAATCATTTTATTCATTTATCTTTCCTTTAATACATAACAAAAGCAAAATAATTGTAATCATAAAACAATCATTTCTTTTTTTATCAATTGTAAATTTAGTTTTAACATATAAGAACAATAAAATATAATTAAAATAAAATAGATTGAATTTAATACAAATAAACAGTAATTACTCGTCTTAATCATTCAAAGACATTTATAAGCTTAATCCTCCACTTTAATTTCTCTCGTTATCACCAATGTCAATTAAAAGTGTATATATAAGAATTTTATTTCCAATATAACTCTCTAACATATAATTCATTAATTTAAATATTTTTCTCAATTATCTTTTGAATCAAATACTCTTCAAGTTGAATATCCTTGTCTTAAATTGTGACTAATAATTTAATAATAATGAAATGTTATGTGAATGAAATTTCCTTTTGAAAACCATTCGACTTTACTAATTGATACTAACATAAAGGACATCAATATAAATTTCTCGTATTATGAAGTCAACAATTTATATATGTTCATGCATTCGTATTTACAAATCAAGTTCTCATTAATTTGTGAAATATTGAATAAAATCTAATATTATAATAAATAAAGTTTAATAAAAATAAAACCTAACCTCAAAAGCTTCGATATACCTCAATCCCGGATGATATTAAATATCCAAGTCCTAATTCTTAATACATTACAACCATCTTCTCTGTCTCAAATTCAATTCATTGAGTGAATTTATATTTTAAGGTATGATGATCACTAAACACCCCGCATCTGACTCCTATATAGATAGTGCCTCCATTACTTAAGTGCAAACACATCTCCTGCTAACTCCAAGTCATGTGTGGGATAATTTCTTTCATGGTTCTTCAACCTTTTAAATGCACAAGCAATAACTTTTTCATGTTGCATAAGCACACATTCCAATCCATTTAATGAGACATCACTATAAAACTAAAACCCATTAGACCCTGAAGGAATAATCTTAACTAGTTTTCAACTTTTAGAAATTCTCTTCACAACGATCTGACCATTCAAGCTTCATTGCCTTCTGAGTTAGTTTGGATAATTGTATAGGTCTGATCTTATTCTGATCCACAAATATAACATTAAACTAATTATATGTCTAAGAAAATCCACACTTTTCAACCAGAAGTCGTACTAAAATAACTTTACATAAGTTGTTCTCCTTTAAAACTTTTAGAACAACAAGAAGAAGAATTGAGTGACTCTTTCATCATTGAAATACACCAAAATATTATCTCTAAAAAACATCAGAAAGATATCCAAGAATTCTCTAAAGATTCTATTCATTAGATCCATCAATGTTGTTGGAGCATTAGTTAATATAAATGACATAGCCACAAACTTATAGTGCCCATATCTGATTCTGAATGCTTCCTGATACTCAACTGTGATAACGTGATCTGATATCGATATTTGAAAATGTAGAAGATCCTTCCAACTAATTAAATAAGTCATCAATCCATGGTTAGTAGTGGATATTTATTCTTCACAACGGGCTTATGTAATTCTCAATAATCAATGCACATCCAGAAACTCCAATCCTTTTTTTATAAATAACAGTAGAGTGCCCCCCGCCATGTCAAACAATATCTTTATTGGTCTATCATGAGGGGATATGATATCTAATATAAAAAAAAAAAATTATATGGAACAGTTAGAATGAATTATTTAATGTGTTTAATTTATGGCCTTAAGAATGAAATATGCTATGACGCAACTAAATGTTTAATTAATTAATTTTTTTGAATCAACTGGGTCACAAGAGTTATCATTTAAGAAAAAACATCAATAGGGCACGTCACTTTCTACAATATCATCTCTGACTTCTTCATCTTGATTATCTATAACTTTGAAATAAAAGTAGAACATTAGACTTAGTTAATATTTTGATTTATACTATTTATAACTTTATTTGATAATCCTAATGGCTTTTTGGATCAAGATTAAACTAAAATTTGCCTCTAATAAGAAAAATGTGTGACCCTTCCTACTTCGTCACACTTTGTCTCTCACTCGTCCCCTATCTCTATCTATTGTTTATTCGTTTTAGTTTATCTTCTAACGCAACTATCTTGACGATTAACCCTTTCTATTGCTTCGATTTATTATTTTTTACTTCAGCTCTTACAATCTCTCATTCTTAAATTGTATGCTAGAATTTAAGACAAAAGAATATTAGCTTGAACAGTATTTGAAGCTATTTCAGGATGATACCAACACTATTTCCAAGAGAAGAAGAGCCAGTGGAAGCTGGAAATTGCCTAAAAAGGGCTAGGAGAATTGAGTTGGACTTACAAACTACATAGAGAAGGGACTTTCATAAGGGGAAGAGTTCAGAGGGGTTAAGATTTTCATAGAGTTTCCAAACAAACTCAGAAAACAGTGAAGTTTGAATGATCAGATCATTGTGAGAAGACTTTTAGGAGCTGAAGCCTTGTTGAATCACTGCCCTAGTATTGATTATCCCCTTAGGGTCGGATGAGTTCCAAATTTATAATGATGCATCATTAAAACGATTGGGTTATACCTTTATTTGTATATTATTGAAGATTCTCCAAAGATAACTTCTAAAAGAAAAAAGAAAGAGAGAAATTAAATGAAAATGAGAAAATAATTGATAAGATGATTAAATAAAAGATTTTATAAAAATGAGAAAGTTTACTTTATGATCAGCATGTCACTTGAAACATCCATGCTATGCATTTACACAAAAAAATTAATGCATAATAAAATAATAATTATTCACTAAGTTGCTTAAATTTAACCTATTATTTAACTATTCTTTCAAGAAAAGGTCATCTAGATAAAAAAAATCTGATAAGAGAAAGTTTGTGTTTTCTGCAATTACTGCATCCTGATGAATTATGAATAGTGGCTCTTTTCTATATAAATATTATTGTGGACTAATGTTAGTGTTTAAAAATATCTTTTATTGCCTGACCATCTAAATTATGCAAAATACAGAGTTATGCAACACTATAGATGAAACATGGACCCTCACAGAGGACTTTGAATTTTTTATAACACAACATATGGTCTTAAATTATAACAATCATGTAATTATCTAAATTGCAAATGATCCCAAGTTTTTAAAGGGATACAATGCATTAAAGTTTGTTGTCTTCATTCGGGAAGCAATGCTATCACATAAGCTCATTACTCATGCTTCCTGCTTAGAAAAATAACATACACATTCACCAAGGTTTTGGGCCAATTCAGATTTCTATGCTTTTTAACAAGCTGGAGTTTGATGAAATAAATTCTCCAACATGAAAGGATGAGAGAGAGTATAGGAAATATAGTTTTAGAAAACTAATATATTTAAGATTAAGCATAGTATGTTTACTTGATTGAACCTCTGCTCATTATATTGCCTTTGATATTGAACAATACATATAAGAAGTGGTGTTTGTTCAATGAGATAATTCATGCAATAAGTTTTTTTTAATAAATTATAAATTTACATAATTTCTTATTTTTACTTTATTTTTTAATAAGAACATGCAAACATTATTTTTATTCAGTGAGATGCTTGTTCAATGTTGCAAGGGGCTAGAGACTAGAGAGTACAGAAAGTTATCAAGTTGGAATAAATAATGTTTGGATTGCAATTTTGTAACGTATTTATTAATTGAATAGAGAGTAATAAAGGTATATTTTGCTAATTTTTGAGTTAGAGATTCTTACTGTAATTATAAGTTTTTTTTTATAACAATTATTTACAATTGGTTATATATCCATTTCAAAAATTTTTTATTTTATTTATAAGAAACTCTAGTCAATTCAAGCCTAAACAAGCTCATTAAGACTAATACAATTTGACTCAAACAACATATTAACAAAAAAAATTGATCATAAGCCAATTTGAAAAAAATAATTTTTTTAAAAGCCAAACACAAACAGATAGTGAGCTTACTCAAGTTCAACTCATTTATGCCATTACCCACACAAAATAAGTTGAGGATCTCAATCAATCAAGGTCAAATAGGCTTGATAATTTATGGAGAATTAATCAAATAAAATTTAATAGGAATCAATCTATAAAACACATTTCTCTAGGTTTTTTTTTAAGACAAAAATGATAACTTCCATTGTCTTCCTTGCTTCCAATTGTAGTTAGAACTTGAATTCCAAAATTTCAAAGTTCATAAAATGCCCTTTCACCTGGTTGGTTTTATAAGGCTTTCAAATTTTGGACAATTTCTCTTGCAGCTCTTATCTGCGTGTTCTTTAAGAAAGAATTTGCTTATTTCTTGGTATCATATCTAGAGAAAAAGTTGTGGAGCTTCTTCCCCCACGATTTTTAGTTATGTCCCTTGATTTGTTAGGTTTACCCTAGCTTCTCTCAGCTTACCTTCTAGTTTCTTGCAATATTGTTTATTCTCAATTGTATTATCTTATTCACCGTGTCATATTCCTTGCTAGAATTTTATAGAACCCTTGCATGATAAGGAAGTGTTGGAGTTCCTCCACATAGTAGGCAGGGATCATAAGATGATTTTTCCTTGGACATGCTAGCTATGTGCAAAAGTATTTTAAAAACATTGGCCTAAGCTCAGTCCAAAAAACAGCCAATATTTTGGACGTAAACTAGGTTTCTATGCAGATTGTCCCAATTGAACATGATTAACTTAAACATATATTTTTCAGTCTATGCAATGCAACAGAGTTTTGGACATGCTAGCTATGTGCAAAAGTATTTTAAAAACATTGGTCCAAGTTCAGTCCAAAAATCAACCATTATTTTGGACCTAAACTAGGTTTCTAAGTAGATTGACCCAAATCAACTTGATTAACTTAGACATCTATTTTTCAGTCTATGCAATGCAAACAAAATTTTTCGGACTGAGTGATATACATGGGTAGGGCAAATTGAATTTACTTAAGCAGGTGGCGGGGTAAAATAATGCATCTTATATGTCTACTATTCTCTTAGATATTGATAGAAAAGATACTCCCTTACCTAAACTAGATTTCTACTAAATGCTAAAGGGTTGAAATGTAGATACAAAAAATCTACTAAATGCTAAAAGCAAATATGCCATGACGGAAGAAAACATTTGAAAGTTGTTACAAAGGAGAGTGCAAAACACTCACATCTCTGTCGAAGTCCAACATAAAGCATCTCTTGACATCATCCTTGGTTGGTTTACAGCCACAACGGTCACGCCGAGAAGTTAAATCTGAAAATTTTGTGTAAGTGTAATGCAGAACAGCAGCTTCTTCTAACTTGATCTCACTACCAAACAAGAAACATAACTCATCAAACTCTTTTAAAGGGCTAAAGAAAGGCTACGCAGAGAATATAACGTCTAGTGTCATGAAATGGATGAAGCAATGGGTGAAAAATATCAAAAGAGAAACCTTTTTCTTAGCATACAAGTAGAAATACACTGAAACATCTTACTTTGGGGACTTCATGTAGTTATGCCACCTATGAGCACCATTGGGACGGAGATGATCTTTAACTCTAGCAGCTGATTTTCCATTTCCATATGTAAGAAAATAGTTAGGATTACCACGTGTTGCATCCTTGTACATAGCAAAATAGGTATCCTTTGGAAGATGATCATAGTTCTTCTTAAACATTGAGACCTGCTAACAGAGCAAGCGTTCAGAGAATTATAAGCATGCTATCTGGTCTTTGTCGCGTGTTTGTATTTATAATAGAGCTAAAAAATAATCAAACAACAGCTTCCATAAACATTCATCAATATTCACTATTGAGAAAGAGTCTATCAATCAGCAATAAGGCATAAAGCTCCATCAGTTCTAATTTAAACATCACAATCAAAGAGCATAATAACACCAGTAGAGTAAGCTATAGAAAAACAGACAACCTGCTAAGGGTCAGTTTGGGACAGCTTTCTATTTGTTTTGCTTTTCAAACCGCAACCACAATTCTGTTTGGAGAACTGTTTTTTAGAAATTTATGTGGTAGAATGCTGTTTTTTTCAACCTAAGTTATTAAAATGTAGTGGCTGCCAGAAAGTTGCAGTTTGACCTTTTGAAAATAAAATAAATTTATAATGGCCATAGCAACTTTTTAAAAAACAATTTCTTCTGCAGCAACTTCACTGTTGCTTCTTCAAACAGCTCCAGTGCCCTAAACAGACCCTAAATGAAGAAATTTTGCAATAATGCAACATCTATAATAACTTATAAGAGTTTCCTTTCATTTTCATTTGGGTGGGTTGGCGACAAAGTAAGGTAAGGGGGAAGAGAGAAGGGAGGGAACTTTTAATTTATCGAACAATTAAGCATCTTGTTGTCATGTCAAAACTTGGGAAAAATTAGAAAGTCCGATCATAGAAAACAATTAAGCTAGCCATAAAGCTTTATGGGTTCTTACAATCCCAACTTTAAGCAGTTCACATCTACAGAGACATGCCTCCTTCACCAAACTAGTTCGTTGTTGTCATGGAAAGTAATAAATCTAGTGGTTGTATATTAGGAAGCTTGATTATAGGAAATCTAATAAATATATTTTCAATATTAGATACAAAATTAGAGGATATCTAATTAGAGAATCAAATATTTCTAATCTACAGAAGTTGGAGTGTATAATATAGCATATGTTTTCAATTGAAAAATAAGAGAAAAAGTTGTTTTCATTCACATGGTATCAGAGTCGTGCCTAGCTCACTCAATACGCGGCCATTCCTAGCTTGTACCAATCATTGGTCCCGTCAAGATTGTCCCTAGGTCTCCGTTCGAGTCGAAGCCCTCACTCTCCGGTCGCCAGTCCCATCGAGGCCGTCTTAGCTCACTCTAGTTACGGCTTCCCTTGTCCTGCTTAAAGCGAATGTGATAGGGTTTCGAGCCGCAGCCCTTGCTTGTCTATTCCATCAAACAAAACAGTTTGCATGACTCTTTCGTTTTAATGAATCTTTGAACCGTTCAAATATCTCGAACGCTCCGTCTAAACGTGTCATTCGATTTCCATTGACATTTGATTTCTTTCGTCTATTTGATTTTTTGGTTACCGTAGTTAATCTTCTCTTATTTTGGTATTGTCTCGTTCGTACCGTCACGTTGAGAAGTCTATTTGATCGTAATAGATGACAAGATCATAGTATCATTGGGATAAGTTAATTTAATCTCTTTAAATATTTGGTGATAACCATAACTGGTGAACTAAAACATATGACAAGTTTGGTTTCATCAATGGCTAAAATTACTGATGAAAAATTAAATGGTGTAAATTATTTTTATTTGAATACAACTGTAGGACTCTACTTGAGAATTATTTCCCAAGAGAGTCATCTCATTGATAATCCCCAACGAAGATTAATCCAAATTATTCTGAGTGGATGAGAGTTGTTATCCAGCTTTAGATACAAATGCATAATTCTATTGAACATGATCAATTTGGTCATATTTCTCATTATGATTGTGTTAAAGTTTCAATCAATGAATTTACATCCCTATTTTCTAGGAGAGTATTTCAAAATTTTCAATTGCAAGAAGTTTTATCGAGCTTAACAAAATCAATTACTTAACACTTATCACATGCACTTTAAACAAATTTATGCAGAATTGAATACACTATTGCCCTTCAGGATTCATGTTTGTAATCAACAAGCTCAAAGAGAATAAATAACTACAATGAGTTTTGTAGTTGGCCTCAACTCTGAGTATGAAGATGTCAAATCACATATTCTATCTGACCTTAGAGTTACTACTCTGAGGGAAGCCTATATTAGAGTGTTGTGTACTATTCTGAGTTCTCAGGCGTCATCTGTATACCTAGTGCTCTTGTTAATAAAAAAATACATAGTACAGTGAACCTCAGTATCAGGGCAATTATAATAAAAATCCAAATTTTAGAAATTACGGCTCAAGGATAGTTGTCATGAATTTGGTCGTATGAAGAGAAAGTGTTAGAGTTTGCTCTAAAAGTATCATAAGGGTTCTAAATCACAGTCACATGATCAATATTAATGAGGCTTCTGAGAGTTGAACTTTCTCAATTTCTGCAGATGAATATGCTAAATTCTTTTAATTTCAGAAAACATCCAAAAAATCTCCCTCTATCATTGCCCTTACTAAGTTAGGTAATAATGATAGATGTCTTATTTCCTTTTCCACAAAATGGTTTATTGATTCTAGTGCTACAAATCACATGACAGGTAATCCAAAACTCCTCTTCACCTTTCATAACCATCTTACATCATCTTAACAGGTGAATCTACCTCTAATGTTCTTGGTTTTGACCCGATCAATGTTATACTAATTTTATCTTTAGTTTATCAAAATTCTCTTTTAATTTTCTTTGTTAGCAAAATTATATGTGCTTTTAATTGTTGCAACTTATTCTTACCCGATTATTATCTTTTTCAGGATCTTATGATGAAGAAGATTCTTGATAAAGGACGAGAGTTAAAGTAGGCTATACATTTTGGAAAACAAACTATCTCAAACCAACTTCTATTTGAGCACCTTATCTCTTCTTGAGATTCCTTGTTGATTAATGCATCCATCATTATCAATGCTAAAAAAATTATATACAGTTTCAACAATTATAGTCATGTCGATTTGCTATACACCATCGTATGTCTTATGCTCCTAGAGTTAATAAAAGAATTGATCATAATTTGGAGTAGATTCATTCTAATGTTTGAGCATCATGTTTATGTTTATCTAATGGATTTCAATATCTTATCACTAAGGATGATTTCTCTCATATAACTTGGCTTTACTTTATGAAATCTTGTACTAATTTATTATCAAAATTTCAATTTGTTTTTGTGTAAATTAAAACTCAATTCAATATTTAGTTAACATATTAAGAAGTGACAATGTCAAAAAATATTTTTCAGCACATTTTCAAACGAACAGACACAAAATAAGATGTTTCACCAGTCATTCTGTGTCAATATTTCATCCTAAAATAGAGTAGTTGAAAGGAAGAATAGATTAGTTTTGAGACAGCTCGAACTTTTTTTCAAACTAAGGTGCTTTAATAGTTCTAAGTTGATGCAGTTTCTGCTGCATATTTTATTAGCAATAAAATAACTTCTACTATTCTACAGAACCAAATACTTTACCAAATACCTCTTTCCAATTGAACCACATATATTTGGGTGTACTGTTCTGTTCGTGATACTTATTCCGAGGTTTCTAAACTAGACCAAAAGTAAATAAGATGTGTCTTTCTAGAATACTCTCATTTGCAAAAAACGTATCGATGTTTTTTTCCCTTTTAAACAGTTCCATGGTTTCTGCTGATGTCACCTTTTATGAACGAACACATTTTTTTACTGACTCATCGTTGTCTAAATCCTCGCAAGATTCTGGTGAGCTGTTAATGTGTATCACATCATCAATTCAGCTCCAGCTCCAACTCAAGCTCCAGGTCCAGCTCCTCAACTAGTGCTTCAGCCTAGACCACCTATCATTAATATTTACTTTAGTAGAACAACTTGTCCCCTGATCATAGCCTAACATCGATATTACCTTTTCAGCTAATCCTCCTTCTAGTGACCTTGATTTACCTATTACTCTTTGAAGAGGTAAGTGCGCCTATCCCAATTTTTCTTGTGTTAACTATAATCAATTATTTTCTACTTCTTGCTCTTTTATTGCTTCTCTTGACTATTTTGAGGTCTCGAGATCTGTTTATGATGCTTAAAGAAATGAATGCCTTGATTCGACTAAAACTTGAGACCTAGTTGAACTACCATATGACAAAATGGTTGTTAGCTGTAATGAGTCTTTGCAATTAAGTTTCAGTTTGAAGGATTTGTAACTCGTCTCAATGTTGGGATGGTTGCTGAGGGCTATGCTTAAATGTATGGGATTGACTACTTGGACATGTTCTCTGTTAGCCAAGTTGACTTCGATTCACTTCTTTTTGTCCTTGGCCACAATGAATAATTGAACTTTGCACCAATTTGATGTGAAGAATGCATTTTTGGTAATCTTTTAGAAGAGGTATACATGGAGAAACCTCCTAGGTTTGTTGCTCATGGTGAGTCTGGGAAGGCATATCGTCTTCGGAAGTCATTAAAATTTTCGGGCATTGTTTGAAATCTTTATGATAACACTTTTATTATTGGAAGCAATATACAAAGAATCTTATTATTAAAATCATTTTTTCAAAATCAGTACAATACCGGAGATCTGAGGTTCTTGAAGTACTTCTTGGGGATTGAAGTGTCAAGGAGCAAAAATGGTCTATTTCTATCTTAACGGAAGTATGTTTTGAATTTGTTAGCAGAAACTAAGAACATAGAGGTCAAAACATGCAGTACTATGTGTTGACCTCATTTTTGTAAGGTCTTTTCTCCTCCTCCTTAGAGCCTAGATTCTAGCTCTAGNTTCTAACTTGATCTCACTACCAAACAAGAAACATAACTCATCAAACTCTTTTAAAGGGCTAAAGAAAGGCTATGCAGAGAATATAACGTCTCGTGTCATGAAATGGATGAAGCAATGAGTGAAAAATATCAAAAGAGAAACCTTTTTCTTAGCATACAAGTAGAAATATAGTGAAACATCTTACTTTGGGGACTTCATGTAGTTATGCCACCTATGAGCACCATTGGGACGGAGATGATCTTTAACTCTAGCAGCTGATTTTCCATTTCCATATGTAAGAAAATAGTTAGGATTACCACGTGTTGCATCCTTGTACATAGCAAAATAGGTATCCTTTGGAAGATGATCATAGTTCTTCTTAAACATTGAGACCTGCTAACAGAGCAAGCATTCAGAGAATTATAAGCATGCTATCTGGTCTTTGTCACGTGTTTGTATTTATAATAGAGCTAA
>JXCR01086138.1:11843-27401 GCA_002079205.1 Phalaenopsis hybrid cultivar | reverse complement strand
GTTTGGTCTCACTTATTTTAAAAATTAAAATGTTACTTCTTTAAAAAAAAAAAAGTTATATTTATATTTAAATTATTTTTAAAAGCACAAAATCATCACTCTTTTTTCAAATCACGAAGGTTGGACGATAAAACGACCGACACTATGACATTTCCTAATCAACAAATTATCAAGGACGGAGAGCCTTTTAATCATCCTGAACAAACATAGGAAGTTGGTAAAAAAATTGAACTACCTCATAGTGACTTGTCCTGACATTGCTTATTAACTTAGCACTCTAAGTCAGTTCATGTCTTCCTCCATAATCAATCATTGATCAGATTTAAAACAAATACTATGTTACCTAAAAGAAGCTCTTGGGCAAAGTATTCTATTAACGAATCATAGGCATAAAAATATTGTATGATTCTCTGATGTAGATTGGGCAAATTTCAAGATTGATCGGAGATCCAGTACAGGATAAAGTGTTTTTGTTGTTGGTAAGATCTCCTGAAGGAATAAAAAACTGAATGTAGTGTCACGATCCAGTGCATAATCTAGCAATGACAAGTTTTGAGTGAATTATTGTGAGTCACTCAATTATTGAACGAAATAGGTTTTAAGATAACAGATCCAACAAAGTTATGATCTAATAACCAAGTTGCAATTCATATTGCAACTAACCTTATCTTCCATGAAAGAACTAAGCACATTGAGTAGATTGTCATTTTGTTCATGAAAAGATCCAACAAAATTTAATTTTTACAACTCATAAATACGAGGGAACAACTAGAAAAACACCTTCACAAAGACCCTTAATGGAGCTAGGAATAAGCTAGGCATCATAAATATATATGCCCCAGTTTGAAGGGGAGTGCTATGGAAAGTAATAAATTTAATTGTTGCATATTAGGAAACTTGATTATAGAAAATCTAATAAATATATTTTCTATATTAGGTAACTTACAACAACAACAACACAACAAAGCCATAATCCCACTATGCGGGGTCGGCTAAATAAATCCTTTTTCTCCATTGCGTCCTATCTAGTGTCATATTTTGATTTAGTTATAATAAATTAAGATATTTTTTTATACAATAAGCCCAAGTCTTCCTAGGTCTACCTCTGCCTTTCTTAACGTAAGTCGAATCTAAAATATCTACTCTCCTAATCGGATTATTAGATGGTCGACGTTTAATGTGACCAAACCATCTAAGACGACTTTCTCTAATTTTGTCCGTCATAGGAGCTACACCAACCCTACCACGGATATATTCATTTCGCATTTTGTCTCTATGTGTAAAGCCACTCATCCACCTAATCATTCTCATCTCGGCAACACTTGTTTTATGCTTCTCTTTTACAGGCCAACATTCAGCGCCATAGAGCATTGCAGGTCTCACCACCGTCCTATATTCTCTTTTAAAGATCAACATTCACCGCCATAAAGCATGCAGGTCTCACCACCGTCTTATAAAATTTTCCTTTCAATCTTAGCGGTACTTTTCTATCACATAAAAAGACCGACATTATTATGCTTCTCTTTTAAAGGCCAACATTCAGCGCCATAGAGCATTACTTAACTTATTATTATGCTTCTCTTTTAAAGGCCAACATTCAGCGCCATAGAGCATTGCAGCTCTCACCACCGTCTTATAAAATTTTCCTTTCAGTCTAAGCGGTACTTTTCTATCACACAAAAAGCCCAAAGCATTCCTCCACTTCAACCAACCAACATGAATTCCAGTATTAACATCCCCATCTAAACAGACCCAAGATATCTAAACCGTTCACACCTTTTAATAATTTGATCACCCAATGTTACACTTAGGTCACTAGAGCTACTACTACTAAAATTACAGTCCATGCATTCGATTTTAGTTCTACTCAAATGAAGGCCTTTACACTAGAGCTACTTCTACTAAAATTACAGTCCATATATTAGGTAACTTAATTAGAGGAAATATAATTACACTACGAACTTTCATCTGTCAGAAATATTCCTAATCTATAGATATTGGAGTATACATAAATATATAACATGTTTTCAATTGTAAAATAAGAGAGAGAACTATTTTCCTTCACCGTTGTAAATAGCCTAAGGGCTATATAGAAGAGATGATTGTGAATCCATGTCAAGGCAGTAGTTCTAAAAAAATGTATGCTATAACGAAGTATAAAACAACAGAAATTTTACAAATTCAGTACCCCTTAACACGAAAATCTCAACAATTAAACTTCTGTATTGTTGGAATACATCACAAATTGAAGAAAATGTTAAGGCTTGATTTGGTGGTTATTACCTGAATTGTATCCATCTATCCTTTATGATAGACTACTGCATCTGTTTCACCTTATTTTCCCATTTATGTTAAAGTAACTTTTGCTTTAAGAAAATTTATTTAGTCTTTATGCCTTTATGCAGTAGCTTAATTCCACATGCTGTCCTAAGTACATTATTAATTCATATCAATTGATAGCGTTGAGGTTAAAAATATAATGAAGTTATTCTTAAAATATAAGCATTTAACAACATAATTTTCATGTCTCATACACGTAGCTTCAATTCAACACTCATAGGCTATTACCACATCAATTAGGTATTGCTCTTTTATCCCCCATATTGAATGTCAGAATTAACATGCACCCAGAAATGAGAGGAAAGAACAAAGCCATTCATCATTGGACTAAAATAACATGGAATTTAGGAAAAGTAATCATCAATCAAAATAACTATAATCAAACACAGACAGAACTGGTTGTCACTCATAAAATATTCTACATATGTGGAAAAAAATAATAAACTACCTATATATTTGATATATCTTCAAAATCCACAACAGGTAAACTTTGCTTAATGGAAGCATTTTGAAAACCTTCCTTTCTTCTTTCATATATTTCACGCCTGTTGAAAATCCAAAAACACTATAACAACGCATCCAATTTGTTTCTTTTGGTTTTAGCATCATCTTTATGTATATTAGCAGTGCTGATCATTGAAGCCAACATATGTTAAATCCCCTTTCCCCTCCCACAAGTTTACCTTTTTAAAATTCATTAAAAAATTCAAGGTAACAAGTGCTGTAATATTTTTCCTCATGTTCCTGTTTCATATATTTTCAAGCCAACCTGCATCTTCTGATAAGCAACTAAAGGGTGTGTTTGTTTCTGCTATGGTTGTACGAAATCTCAAATCTAAGTTCAAAAACTGCTGTTTAAAAGCTAGTGTTTCAAAAGCAGTTGTACTATTTGAAAAATTCAGTTTTAAAAGTGTTCTATATGAACAAAGGACTAAAATACCAATCTGTTGTGTTACATGAAACTGTCGGTAGCTATAAAAAGTAAACTTAAAGTAAAATTATAGATTCAAGAATTACAAGTGATAATGAGAGAAAAAAATCATCATGAATAAAATGAGCATGCATTAAGGGATAATGCTTAACTCTATTTTTGCAATGCTAAGCGAATTGTATATTCTTATGTGCCTCAAATTCATGCTGCTTATATAGTTCCAAGGAAGTCATTCCAAGCAATGCGTTCTATATATATGATAAAGGCAAATTATTTCAGCATTAATATATTTGATAAGAGTTTATAACTACGGTTAATATTTTTATACTATGCAATGAAATTGGAATTTTTCAATAAAGAATGTCAGGTTATAATGATATATTTGCGGTGATTTTTAATACATGCTGCTCGCTCTGTCCAAGATACGAAAAAAAAATTGTTATAGATAAACAGCACAGGACTTTCCCAAAAAAAGAAAAAAAAACAACACGGGCAAATTACAAAATCACGAGCGGAATATCTGAATGCGGGAGACTCCACGATGGCGCCATTGGTAAATTACAAGCCGTGGTGCGCAGCAATTTTTAACCGCATACGGCAAAAGTGCAAAACAAACGCGGATTTCACGAAATCTGGTTCAAAAATCCAACCAAGAAGCTGAAACAAACGCATCCTAAATCTTTCATTCAAAAGGGAAGAGAAAATTAGTGGACAAAAGAAAGAGTTCTTGACTAATTTTTGTTTCTACTTTCTCCCAAGGAATGTATGCTTCTAAAAGACCTTTGCTTTTGTGCCTAATTCCGAAGTTAGTCAATTAGGAAATGATACATAGGTTAATATTCTTGATTTCATTGGGTTCTTGCATTAACCTCTTTAGGGTTACAAAAATGGTTATCATTTTCTTAGTAGCTGAGCACGTGCTCCTCACCTGGTGGTAAATTCAAAGAACAAGCCTTTAACAAGTAATTTATTTCATAAACTCATCATCAATATATCACAAGCTTCATGTCAAGAGCTTTTGCTCATTGGACTATATTCTTCATTATAGATTACAATAAGAGCTAAAATGAGGATAACGTACTGTCTATAAGGTTAGATCATTAGAAATAACCATTACTGTTGTTGCTCTTCCGACTCCTATTCCTGCACCTGCTCCTACTTCGCTGACAATTGTTACTAGTGATGCTACTACTACCATTGCAAATAATAATAATAATAATAATTATTATTATTATTTGAAACACATTCCTTTTTTTAGATAGAACAAGAGACAACAAAGATAACAAAGTATCAGGAAACCAAACTCCTAAATGCATAATAGCTAGAATCAACTGAAGCCAGGTGTCCATCAAAAGGTCCTTAAGATACAACTGTTTGTATGTATCTATAGTAAATGATGATTGTCAACAAAACTATTAGGGCTACGATAAATGCTAAGACTATTAACGTAAGATCCTGCAGAAGTTCAAAACGCTGAAACTCCTTTCAGCAACTCAGAGATGTATAACAAAGAAGAAAAGAGAAAGGACATTAAAATACTGAATTCAATAAAGTTTGAGGGATATTTTTTTTAGGTAGCATAAAAAAATGTAGAAAATGCATACTTTACCCATTCTAAAGTTCAGAGTTCATGATCAGAAGTAATTCCATAAAAAATAAACGTAGGGACTAAAAATGAACAAATACAAAAATTTTTTAAACAAAAAGATACGTGCACAGATATAAACATCAACAGAAATTCAGTTTAACAACTAGTTTAGTAGAGGCTTCATCAAATTAATATAAGCATGGGTAAGCTGAACTTTAAAGGTAGAGAAACATGCCATATACCTCGCTAAAAGGATCTTTAATGTCATCCCGCTCAATGCTACTTTCCTAAGACATGTAAAAGATAAAGTGCCTTAGACTGGCCACATGTGATTGTGTTTTCTTTAGAGGATGAAATCTTACATAATTTGGAAAGATCACCATATCAACATTGTCAGGAACATCAGATAGAAGTCGTCTTAATGAGTACTCTCGAGCTCCAGCTGGATGTATCAACTCATCTGTGTCAAGATGGATGATCCAATCCATTCCAGCATCCTGCATACGACAATGCAGGTCAAATTCTCGTTTCCCAGAAAACAATTAGATTTAACACCTAGAAGAAAAAATGTCAACATCTGTTAGTAATAAAATTATACAGCATGGCTAAAATAAGGACATGACGAGAAATAATATTAGTTAATTAGGGCAAACATGCAAGAGAAACTCTCATTATGCAGTAAATCATACCCTTGCCATAACGATAGCCATTTCCATGTTAAGTGACTGTTTGACAAATAGCTCATAATTGCAGGGCTTGTAAAAGAACCCTGCAAGCCAATTCTCATTCCAGATGCGGCTGGAATACAAGAAAGAAAAATAATTCTCAGTTGAAAGGAAGTAATCGGACATGAATAATTCAGAAAAACCTGCACAATTAGTTATGAGCATTGAGTATGCTAGTTGCACCATTACGATATTTTTTAACAGAAAAATACTCAACTAAAATTGATCCTTATACTGAAGAACGAAATTAGAGCAACTCTAAAAATAAATAAGAATTTCACGTAATTGACAAAGAATTAATGGAAATAGTTGATATTATGATAAATAGGAAAATAAAATCTTATGTATTCAAGAAAATAAATGGGTTTGGAAAAAAGCTAAGGAAAATGATAGCTTCGGTTTTATACTTTGGTATTCAAGTAGGAGTCGCACTAGAAATGTAGGTATAAATATAGATAAGAGTTTAAACAATAATGTTGTAAAAATTAAAAAAACTGGAGATAGAATTATAGCCCTTAAAATTGTTGTTGATAATAAGATTTTTAATATTATAAGTGTTTATGCTCCTCTACTAGCTTTAGATAGAGGTTCTAAAGAATTACTCGGAAATGACCCAAGTAATTTTTTACAAGTAAACTTCAAGATTTCAAGTTCAGCTTCAAGATTTCAAAGAAAAAAAAATTACGTTTACGAGCAAACTTCAAGATTTCAAAATTTGAGATGTTCATGAAGAAACAAAGGGATAAAGTAACAAATATTATTAAACAAGTGACAAAAGAGGTACGTAGAGAATCAAACGAAATTTTTTTTTATAAATAAAGATACTTGATGACAGAATAATAATGTGCAAGAAAAGATAAAATATAAGAAATTGTGTTATTAAAATTGATTTAAACGTAAAAACTTAAAGAATTGAAAAAAATATAAGGTAGTCCATAGGGAGTTTAATAGAATAATTTATAACGCTAAAATTTTTTCTTTTAGTGATCTCTATAATTGATCAAATACTAAAAAGAGTGAAAAATAAATATAAAAACTAACCAACCAAAAAGAAAAGAAAAGTAAATATTTAACTCAAGTAAAGTGTATTAAAGATAAAAACCAAAAATTATTTTTCTTATAGGAAGATATTCAACATGGGTGGGTTAGTTATTTTGATAAACTTTTAAATGAAGTTTCTGAAAATATGATCGACCTAGTAATCTCAATATAGTTAATAATAATAATAGGTTTTATTTTTACCGTCACATTAGTAAAAAAAGTTGATGGGGCTTTAAAAAAACAAAGGGTAGAAAACCAGTAGGAACTAATAATATCCCAATTGAAGTGTGGAAATTTAAAGGAAGTTTGGGAGTTTCTTGGCATACTAAACTATTTAATATTAATTTAAAAACTAAAAAGATGTCTTAGGAGTGGACGAAAAGTATTGTGGTTTTAAGAATAAATGAGATGCATAACAGTGTGCAAATCATTGAGGAATTAAGTTGATGTGTCATATTTTAAAATTACGGGAGAGAGTAATTGAACATAGATTAGGACATGTTACAAATATTTCTCATAATTAATTTGGATTTATGTTGGGCAGGTTTACTATGGAAGCTATACATTTATTGAGAGGTTTGATAGAGAAGTACAAAAAGAATAAAAAGGATCTACATATCATTTTTATTGATTTAGAAAAAAACTTACGATAAGGTTCCAAGAGAAGTCATTTGAAGAGTTCTAAAGAAGAAAGGTGTTGATATGACTTGTACTCAAGTCATTAAAGATATGTATAGTGGAGTTGTTACTTGTCTTGGAGCGAAAGGAGAATTGACCAATTTTCCCATTTCAGTTCAATTACATTAGGGATCGACTTTAAACTCATATGTTTTTCGTTTAAGATATCCCACCTGTAGATAAGCCTAGATAAAAGTTCAGGAAAAACATGAATTATGGAGGTATATATTGCATTCTAAAGGCCTTCGTTTGAGTAAATCTAAAATTGAATATATGGAATGTAATTTTAGTAGTAGTAGCTCTAGTGGTAGAGTTGTAATTCTGGGTGATCAAATCATTAAAAGATGTGAACGTTATAGATATCTCGGGTCTTTTGTTCAAACTGCTGGTGATATAAATGAAGATGTTATTAGTATAGTTCAAGTTGATTGGTTGGAGTGGAGGAATGTATCGAGCCTATTATATGATAGAAAAGTACTATTTAGACTGAAAGGAAAATTTTATAAGATGTCGGTGAGAACTGTAATGCTCTATGACCCGAAATGTTGGCCTTCAAAAGAGAAGTATAAAACAAAGTTAAGTGTTACTGGGATGAGATTGCTTAGGTGGATGAGTGGCTTAACACGTAAGTGACAAAATGCGAAATAAATATACCCATGATAGGGTTGGTGTAGCTCCAGTGACGAACAAGATTAGAGAGTTATTTTAGATGGTGGGCCACATTAAACATAAACCATCTGATGATCCAATTAGGAGAGTAGATGTTTAGATTCAACTTATGTCAAGAAAGGCAAATGTAAACCAAAAATGACTTGGACATATTGTATAAAAAATGATCTTAATTTATTAAAATTAAATGAAAATATGACATTTAATAAGACACAATGAAGAAAAATGATTCATGTAACCGACCACACTTAGTAGGATAAAGGATTGTTGTTGTTGTTATTGTTGACAGAGGGGGTTCAAGGGTCTAGGATGCCTAATGTAACTAAGATGATGCAATAATTATAAATCACATAAAAGAAACAAGGATTTACAAATCAAAGGCCACTAAATACAAAAAAAATTTTGCATTCTCAAGGCTAGGGGTATAAACGAGATAAAATTTGAGTGAGACCAATGCTTGTTCATGTTCAGCTCATTCGAAATTAATTTTGTTCAAATAGTCTCGTGTTTGTAATGGCTTGTGAATAGTATGTGTTTTGCTTGATTCAAACACATTTATTAGTTTCAACTCATGTTTGACTCGAAATTAGCTCGAATGATTTAAAAAATAATAAAACTTAACAATTATTTCAGATAAAACATTAAATTAATATAAATATATTATAATATTATTATTTATTTAATTATTTAATTAATGAGCCAAAATAAACCAAACACAATCAAAAAAAAATTTTCTTGTTCTGCTTGTTTATATAACAAGCTCAAGAATGTTATTTGTGTTAAGCTCGCTTACTTAACAAACAAGCCAAGCACAAGCTACTTTGCAAACTGAACACAAACTATTCACGAACGACGAGCATTTTTGATAGCTCTACTCAAGACAAACTCACAAAATGAAAACATTAAACCAAACTAACCATGCAACAAAGGATTAAATTCAGAAAAAGTAGCCGAATTAATTTTTGTCATCGCAATTAGCAATCCGGTTGTGAGAATCTAACTAAAATCAACACATGCAATATCCATAACAAATATTTATAAAGAAAATAGGTCAAGGAAAGAGACCACTAAATATAACAAAATAATGCCTCAAACCAAATATCAACATCTAATATATGGTGTAGCATATATATTTATAAGCATATAATATCCTTATTTAGTTGCGTCTCATAATTCAACTTAATGCATGCCCTCAATAAATAAAAAACTACCTGATGCACCCACAAAATAAACTCAACCGCACAATAACGTCATCACAAAGGCGCTCAAAGCCAGCAATAGGATTCTCCAAATAGAAGCATGACAAAGGAGGCTAAAGCCCATCAAAGAAAACCGCCAAACAAAGCACAACAAAACCGCTTGAAGCCTTCTACTAAAATCTAACTAACTAGAGTGTCATAAAAATGCTCCCGCTAATGGAGCATAATCAAAGCACTTCTTCCTAGTAGAAATTTATTAACTAACCATTTAAATTGATTTATTTCATGTTCAAATTTTCATCAAAGTTAGGAAAAGCTGTTAAAATTTAAGCACTCGTAAGCAAAATTTTGTGTTCATCTAGCATGCTCTTTTGCATCTCATAATAAATCTATATTAAAGAACTCTAAACTAAGACTTAAGTAATAAAATGCAAAAGGTCGTGAAATCTCTCAACATAATCATGGAACTAGGATAAATTAGTCAAAACCCTTGCTGTGAAAATATATAAATAAAACAATAAAATTAATTTCTTGGATGTGTATGTATAATTTGTCCAATATTATACATTCATCATCTACATATATATACATATATATTATTTTTTTTTCAAAGTGTGTAGGATATGTGTAGGTTGTTGAACATTAGAAACAGCTACTTGTTGTATCAACTGATCTTTTATTGGATCAAATGAACACTCTCGTGTGTCTTGGCATGTAAGTGAGCCTTCTTCAATAACAGTAGGTTGTAAAGCACGTTTGGATCTGTACCTGTAGTATGATCTTCATCAAGAACTGCGGTGTTGGAAAAAGTATCATGTTGCACCTTCTCAACAGTGATTTTAGGTGGCTGATCTTTAGCAATATCCGACCTTAGATGAGGATGTAAGCGATAGCAAATAGTAGGACTACGACCAAACATACCACAATGAGAGCAATAAAGAGGGTGTGGTTTTATTTCAACTTTTTACCAATACCCGTTGTGAGTGGTTCCAATCCATACCTCATTTGGAGCTGGTGGAGTGATATCTCTCTCAACTAACACACAAACCACTGATAGCAAGCGTAAGACTATCAACCTTGAGAGGCTTACCCTAAGCAGTTGCTAATGAGTAGAAAATTTTCAAGTCGAACAGATGTAATTTTAACCCCGAAAACTTTATTCAAACAAGAATGATGGGGGACTCCGCTTTTAGATCAAAATCGACAGTTCACTTCAGAATTTTCATAAAACGGTTGTCAATCTTCATAACTTTTCGAGAAAAAATGCGAGTATAATTGATATCGTGAGATAACTGAATAAGTACATGTCGACCGTCAAATAAACCAATATTCTAACTGCCCGACAACTTCATAGCATTAAAATCTTTCTGAATGATCTGAAGTTTTGGGTGATGATAAAGGAATTTTCCCACTAGATCAAAAAGCCAAAGAAGACGCGAGAGTACTGGTTTCAATCTCTATGAGAATAAGAGCAGACTTCCCATTTTTTTACCAAACTTTTTAATTAAAGTGTGATCGCCACCACCTTCAAGAGCCTCGTGGAAAAATTGTGAAACATTGCAGGACTTGCTAATACAAAAACCAGACTCTGAACTTGAAAGATGAGCACGAGTAGGAATAGAAAAGTCGTCGGCAAGTGCAGTGGCATAAGAACAGATCGTCGATGCCATCACACAGCTAGGCGAGCAGTTAGAAAAAGTGATCCTATCGTTGCCTTCCCGGTAAGTAGTATTCGCGACTGTCTTGCTAGATTTTCGGGTAGACGAGGGTTTCGGCGCAGCGAAGCGTCGCTACAGAAAGGGACCAGGCGAGGGTTTTTGTGCAGCAAGGCGTTGAGGCTTGCCGGTGGAGACTCTCTATACGCTTGTAATCCTGTCGTTACTGGAGGAAAGAAGTTTCGAAGGCCTTCGCTTGCCGTGATTTCATCAGTTCTTCTCGATTACATGTATATCTATACAAATATGTATATTTATATATCTATACATATTTTTTTAGAAAGAATGACTTGATGCTATTATATGAGCCTTTAGCGACTCCTAATGTGCCTCCCACCGCTGGCTCTCCCTCTTTCAGCCAAAAACTTTCTATGTCTCGACATCCCAACCTTACCTTTGCGTCAATCGAAATCATAGCCCTCCTTCTGATGGTGCACTTGAGTCTACTGGAGAATCAAATTCGACCTCAATCCCTTCGCAAACTGGAGGACATGAAAACCACATAAACTTCTTGATCACCACTCATAAACTTAACGACTCTAATTTCCTCCAATGGTCCCAAGCAATGTCATTGTTCATCAAGAATGGAGGAAATTCGATCAACTCACAGGTATGATTCGTGAAACTTCAAAGACTAGCCAAGCATATGTAGCATGAAAATTGAAAATTTTCATGGTTGTTGTGGCAAATTAATTCCATGGAGACTTTGGTTGGTCGTTCGTACCTATTTCTTTCATCTGTAAGTGCCCTTTGGATTGCAGTTCGTGCTACTTATTCTGACATATGGAAAAATGGCCAACTCTATGAGATTTATAAGAAGAACCATGAGGCGAAACGGGTATCATGGACCGTGACTCGGTACCACAATGACTTGGCTGTCATATGGATTGAATGCAAACTCTAATACGACAACACCGGAACTTTTCGACTGATCTTTCCCTCTTCTAAAAAATCTATGGAAAAAGATCATGTGTTCCAATTCCAATCAGATCTAAACAAGAATCTTGGCAAACTTTGGGGTCATATTCTTGGTCGTGATCCCCTTCAACTCGGGCAATTCACTGAGATTCACCGCGAAGAAAACCGAAGACTTATCATGCTCATCACCTCCACTCCTTCAGCTGAACCTTCTACCTTCGTCGCCAATAGTGCTCAATGCTCTTCCACGCCATGACGAGCCAATCACTCCACATGTGATTTCTATCAAAAAAACTTATCATACCCGTGATAAGTGTTAGAAACTCCACGAAAAACCGACAAATAAACCTTAGGCCAAGTCTCTGTTGTTAAGGGTCTCGCTACAACCTCGAAATCCATGACAATACAGTCGGCTTTCACTCAGAACATCACGAAATCACCATACTCAATCAAGAGTAAAATGGACTACTTAATTAAGTTGCTTGGATCTATCAGTTCTCTTCTGGCCCGTCGACCTCTCATGTTCGTCAAGATAACATTCCTATGACACTCAGTATTTTTTGCTTCTTCTAATCTGGGAATTATTAATTCAGGTTCCACAGACCACATGACCAAATATTCTCAAGCCTTGACAAGTTCTCCGTGCTCCAAGAGGGATACTATTAAAATTGCTTATGAATCCTGTAGTTCCATTGCGGGTAAAGGGTTTGTTGTTCTAATAGCCGGTTTGACTCTGGAATCTGTGTTACACATACCTTTGTTGAAGTATAACTTCTTGTCAATCGATAAGTGGATATATGACTTTAATCATGTTGCTCATTTTTCTCCTAATGTTTGTGCTTTCAGGATCATTGCTTGAAGAGGATGATTGGAACTACTAAGCGGGTAGTTGGGCTCTACCTTTTCCAAAGAAAAGACATTGATGAACATGACACTCTATCCAATAGTCGAACGAAAAAATCGATACCTTCTCGAAGTTGCTCAATTTATTATATTTTATTCTATTGTCCTGAAACGTTATGGTACTTACCGCCACATATCTCATCAATAGAGTTCCCACAAAAATTCATAACTTTCAGACTCTGATGTTGTCTTGATGTCATGTTTTTCTACCAACCGGTCCTCCACTTTACACCCCAAAATATTTGGGTGCACGGTTTTTGTTCAGAACACTACAACAAGTCTTAAAAACTTGATCCTCGTTCAATCAAATGTGTCTTTCACGGATATTCTGTCACTCAAAAAGGCTATTGATACCTTGGTCCTATCACAAATAAACACTATGTGAGCGTCAATGTCTCATTCTTTGAAATTATTCCCTACTAACCTTACACTACCTCAAGTGACGAGGAGCTAGAATTTTTTGACACTATTCCCTTTCCAACTCCGGTGGATATTCCACATATACCTCCAACCACAGTTTCTGAAGAACCCACAGTCCCACTAAATCCACCACTAGACCAACATCTCCTCCATCCACTTTTCGTATCTATACTTGATGCATCAAACCTTTGATTGGGACTTGTTTCGATGCTCCTACTTTTGAGCCTACTATCTCCTTACAGGCCTTGGAATCCGCTCCGGCCAACATTCCCAAAACTACACTCAACTTTCGAGAATTACTCCTGATCCGAATGAGGTGGGATCTACCATTGAGGTATGCAATCAAAGATGCTCTCTTTATTTTATGGCAAAATATGTCTCATTCCACAGCTTTATCACAGACATACAAAACATTTGCCACTTCCTTGACGGATCATTGTCTCCCATCAACTTATGAGGTAACATTGGAGGGCCCTTTCTGGAAGGATGCAATAATGGATGAGATGAATGACCTTCGGCGAAACCATACATGGGATGTCATTGATCATTCTCGGGAAAAGAAAATTGTGGGTTGCAAGTGGATTTTCAGCACCAAATTTAACTTTGATGGATCCTTTAAACATACCAAAGCACGATCGTTCACTAAAAGCTACTCACAAGCCTAAGGCGTTGACTATGAGGAGATGTTTGCTCCGGTTGCTAAACTAAATATCATTTGGGTTCTGTTATCCCTTGTTGTGAATCTGGATTGACCTTTACTCCAACTGAATATCAAGAATGTTTTCTTTAACGGCGATCCCACAGAGGAGATGTATGTATCTCTTCCTTCGAGCTTTAACTCTACTTCTTCTCATGAATAAGTGTGTCAACTGTAAAAGATCCTATACAGACTGAAGTATTCCCTTCGGGTCTGGTTCGACAAGTTCACGCAAGTGGTAATGGGTCATGGGTTCTCTCAGGTTCAATTTGATCATACTCATGGCATTCCTCTAATTGTCATATTGGTAATCCTCATCGTTTATGTCGACGATCTTATGCTCACAGGTAATGATCTGTCAGCCTTTTCATCTCTTAAAGGCATCTTCGCCACATCTTTTGAAATGAATGACTTGGAGTCTCTCCGATATTTCTTAGGCATGGAAGTTGTTCGGTCCTCTCAGGGCATTTGCCTTTCTCAACGCAAATATGTGCCAACCCTTATCCCTTGTAAACTGGTTGTTTTGATGGATCCCAACGAGAAATTGACAGATGTTTCCAATATCATTCCGGTGAACAATCCACACTATCAACGCCTTGTGGGTAAACTCATTTACCTCACCCATATGTGCCCCGACATTTGTCACATTTTTGGTATTGTAAGTCGATTCATGCATGATTCCTATAAACACCATCTCACCGTTGTCTATTGAATCCTCCACTACTTAAAAAGCACATCGGGCTCAGGTTTGTTGTTCTCTCACGACACCTCTCACTCTATTACAGTTTATACAAATGCTAATTGGGTCAGGTTCATCCATGATCAGCGATCTACAATGGGTTATTGTTCTTTTGTTTGGAGAAATCTTGTCACTTGGAAAAACAAAAAGCAGCAAGTAGTTGACTGTAATAGTGCTAAAGCTGAGTTTCGTTTTACGTCCTTAGAAATATGTGAAGCTCTCTAGTTGTGCATCTTGCTCCGCGAGTTACGTATGCTGATCTCAATTCCTCTACAGTTGTTCTATCATAATAAAGTCGTCATTAGCATTGCTCATAATTTGGTCCAATATGATCGCATCAAGCATGTAGAGATTAACCATCACTACATCAAGGAGAAGCTCAATTCTGGGGAGATTTGTGTTCAATTTGTCTCATCCAGTGGTCAACTAGCAAATATCCTCACAAAGAATCTCCCTCGTAAGTTGTTTGACTTCAAATTCAAGTTGAACATAATTGATATCTATACTTTGACTTGAGAGGGAGTATTAAAATTATTAGAATTAATTTATTCTGTTACGAGCAATTAGTCATTTACTTTCCTTTAGTTGATTATTTTATGTATTTCCTATTCGATGTATTTATGAATTTATGTTTTTTCTTATTTAATTTCTTTCCAACGTTAGGAGTCATGTAATTTATATTTAAACCTCCCTTTCATAACAAAAAAATTATCCTGCTCAATTCCTAAAATTTTATATATATATATATATATAATTTCTTTTTGAAAAAAGAATGGTCGGAGGCTATGATACGAGCCCTTAGCCACCCTCATGTACCTAATCACTCGATCTCGCGTTATAAGGCAAATCCACTCAGGCAGACTCGAACCCGTGACACCAGAGGACTTAGAACTGACTTTACAGATGACAACCAAAAAGTCATGGCTAGCGATACATGTATGTATGTATTTATATATATATGTGTGTGTGTGTATATATATATATATATATATATA
>JXCR01086138.1:0-10551 GCA_002079205.1 Phalaenopsis hybrid cultivar | reverse complement strand
ATGGTCGACGTTTAATATGACCAAACCATCTAAGACGACTTTCTCTAATTTTGTCTGTCACAGGAGCTACACCAACCCTGTCACAGGAGCCACTCATCCACCTAATCATTCTCATCTCCGCAACACTTAACTTATTATTATGCTTCTCTTTTAAATGCCAATATTCANCTTCAACCAACCAACTTGAATTCTACTAATAACATCCCCATCTATATCACCATCGCTTTGGACAACAGACCCAAGATATCTAAATCATTTAACCAACTTGAATTCTACTATTAACATCCCCATCTATATCACCATGGCTTTGAACAACGGACCCAAGATATCTAAATCATTCACACTTTTTAATAATTTGATCATCACCATCGCTTTGAACAACAGACCCAAGATATCTAAATCGTTCACACTTTTTAATAATTTGATCACCCAAAGCACACTTCTGTCATTAGAGCTATTACTACTAAAATTACATTCCATGTATTCAGTTTTAGTTCAACTTAAACAAAGGCCTTTAACACTACTAAAATGCATTCCATGTATTCAGTTTTAGTTCTACTCAAATGAAGGCCTTTAGACTCAATGTAGACCTCCATAATTCAAGTTTTTCCTGGGCTTTTTCTCTCATTTTATCCACGAGAAGACTAAAATTACATTCCATGTATTCAGTTTTAATTCTACTTAAACAAAGGCCTTTAGACTCCAATCTAAAATTACATTTCATGTATTCAGTTTTAGTTCTACTTAAACGAAGGCCTTTAGACCCCAATGCTTCAAGTTTTTCCTGGGCTTTTTCTCTCGTTTTATCCACGAGAAGGATATCATCAGCAAAAAACAAGTTTTTCCTGGGCTTTTTCTCTCGTTTTATCCACGAGAAGAATATCATCAGCAAAAAGCCTAGTTTTTCTTGGGTTTTTTCTCTCGTTTTATCCACGAGAAGAATATCATCAGCAAAAAGCATATACCAAGGTACATCCTCCTGTAGATGTCCAATAGGACCATCCATAACTAAAGCAAAAAGATATGATATGGGCTTAAAGCCGCTCCCTGATGTAATCCAACAGAAATAAGAAAATATTTNTATATATATATATATATATATATATATATTTTAAAGGTGAAATTGATATTTGGTCCGGTGGGCACCAAATATCGATCCCTTCTATAGGTTGAAAACCCAATGTGCATGATTCTGATTCGAAGAGCCCGCGCCACGGAATTTGAACCCCTGACCCGAGGGACTTATGCCAGAGGTCGCACCAATGAGTCAGGTTTTTCGCGCGCGCGCACACACACACACAGAAGGATATAGATAGATTATGTAGGAGAGTCCAAGCATGACACCCGACCCACACGATAACCACAAATGGTTCCAAATAGAGAAAATATAGGACAATACGTGAGAGACATAAAGAAAAAAATCAAAAAGTGTCAAAATACGTCGTATCAGGTAGCTAGAGAGCGACTCAATTTTGTCTACTCTGCCTCGAGTTCTAGGAAAAGAGTCCGCTAATAAATTGGTAAGATGAGTGTCATTGTCAGTAGTAACCAATGTATCATCCAATAAGTTCCCGAGCTCGAGTCAACCTCCATTCTTCTTCTTTCTCGTGGAATAGACATATCATTCCTCATCCAAAGATTGACTCACCTGATCAGTGGAATGATCTAAAGTGTGTAGGACATGTTTAGGTTGTTGAACATTATAAACAGTTACTTATTGTACCGGCTGATCTTTTATTGGATCAAATGAACACTCTCGTGTGTCTTGACATGTAAGTGAGTCTTCTTCAATAACAGTGGGTTATATAAGCAAGTTTGGATCTGTACCTGTAGTATGATGTTCTTCATCAGGAACTACGGTGTTGGAAAAAAAGATTAGGTTGCACCTTCTTAATAGTGATTGTAGGTGGTTGATCTTTAGCGATATCTGACCTTAGATAAGGATATAAGCGATAGAAAATAGTAGAACTGCGACCGAACATACTACAATGATAGTAATAAGGAGGGCGTGATTCTATTTCAACATTTTGCCAATACCCTTTGTGAGTGGTTCCAATCCATACCTCATTCGGAGCTGGTTGAGTGATATCTCTCTAAACTAACACACAAGTCACAGAGAGTCTGGTGATAACAAACGTAGAACTATCAACCTTGAAATACTTACCTTAAGCAGTTGCTAATGAGTAGTGAATTTTCAAGTTGAACAGATGTAATTTTAACCCCAGAAATTTTATCCAAACAGGAATGATAGGGGAGTCCGCTTTTGGATCAAAATCGACATTTCACTTCAGAATTTTCATAAAACGGTTGTTGATCTTGATAAATTTTCGAGAAAAAATGTGAGTATAATCGACATCATGCGATAACTGAATAAGTATATGTTGATCGTCAAGTAAATCAATATTCTAACTGCCCGACAACTTTAGAGCATCAAAATCTTTTCGAATGATCTAAAGTTTTGGGTGACAATAAAGGAATTTTCCCACTAGATCAAAACGCCAAGAAGACGCGAGAGTACAAGTTTCAATCTCTATGAGAATAAGAGCAGACTTCCCATTTTTTACCAAACATTTTAATTAAAGTGTGATCGCCACCACCTTCAAGAACCTCGTGGAAAGATTGTGAAACATTGTAGGTCTTGCCAATACAAAAATCAGGCTCTGAACTTGAAAGATGAGCACGAGTAGGGNTTCAATCTCTATGAGAATAAGAGCAGACTTCCCATTTTTTACCAAACATTTTAATTAAAGTGTGATCGCCACTACCTTCAAGAACCTCGTGGAAAGATTGTGAAACATTGTACGACTTGCCAATACAAAAACCACGCTCTGAACTTGAAAGATGAGCACGAGTAGGACTAGGAAAGTCGTCAGCAAGTGCAGTGGCATAAGCACGGATCGTCGATGCCATCACGCAGCTAGGCGAGCCACTAGAAAAAAGTGATCCTGTCGTTGCCTTCCCGGTAAGTAGTATTCGCGACTGTCTTGCAAGATTTTCGGGTAGACGAGGGTTTCGGCGCAGCGAAGCATCGCTATAAAGAGGGACCAGGCGAGGGTTTCTGTGCAGCAAAGCATTTNGTAAGTAGTATTCGCGACTGTCTTGCAAGATTTTCGGGTAGACGAGGGTTTCGGCGCAGCGAAGCATCGCTACAAAGAGGGACCAGGCGAGGGTTTTTGTGCAGCAAAGCATTGAGGCTTGCTGGTGGAGAGTCTTTGTACACCTGTGACCTGTCGTTACTGGAGGAAAGAAGTTTTGAAGGCCCTCGCTTGCTGTGATTTCATCAGTTCTTCTCGATTACATGTATATCTATACATATATGTATATGTATATCTATATTTATTCATATATGTATATCTATATATCTATACATATTTTTTTAGAAAGAATGACTTGATGCTAGTATACGAGCCTCTAGCGACTCCTAATGTGCCTCCCACCGCTGGCTCTCCCTCTTGCAACCAAAAACTTTCTGTCTCGGCATCCCAACCTTACCTTTGGGTCAATCGAAATCATAGCCCTCCTTCTGATGGTGCACTTAAGTCTACTGGAGAATCGAATTCAACCTCAATCCTTTCGCAAACCGGAGGACCTGAAAACCACATAAACTTCTTGATCACCACATATAAATTTAACAACTTTAATTTCCTCCAATGGTCCCAAGCGATGTCATTGTTCATCAAAGAATGAAGGAAATTCAATCAACTCACAGGTATGATTCGTGAACCTTCAAAGACTAGCCAGGCATATGTAGCATGAAAATTTTCATGGTTATGTCGTGGTAGATTAATTCCATGGAGACTTTGGTTGGTCGTTCGTACCTATTTCTTTCATCTGTAAGTGCCCTCTGGACTGCAGTTCGTGCTACTTATTCTGACATATGGAAATATGACCAACTCTATGAGATTTATAAGAAGAACCATGAGGCGAAACAGGTATCATGGACCGTGACTCGGTACTACAATGACTTGGCTGTCATATGGATTGAATGCAAACTATACTACGACGACACTTGGGACTTTTCGACTGATCTTTCCCTCTTCTAAAAAATCTATGGAAAAAGATCATGTGTTCCAATTCCAATCAGATCTAAACAAGAATCTTGGCAAACTTTAGGGTCATATTCTTGGTCATGATCCCCTTCAACTCGGGCAATTCACCGAGATTCACCGTGAAGAAAACCGAAAACTTGTCATGCTCATCACCTCCACTCCTTCAGCTGAACCTTCCACCTTGGTCACCAATAGTGCTCAATGCTCTTCCATGCCATGACGAGCCAATCACTCCACATGTGATTTTTATCAAAAAAACTTATCATACCCGTGATAAGTGTTAGAAACTCCACGGAAAACCGACAAATAAACCTTAGGCCAAGTCTCTGTTGTTAAGGGTCTCGCTACAACCTCAAAATCCATGACAATGCAGTCGGCTTTCACTCAAAACATCAAGAAATCACCAGACTCAATTAAGAGTAAAATGGAGTACTTAATTAGGCTGCTTGGATCTATTAGTTCGACCTCCCATGTTCGTCAAGATAACAGTCCTATGACACTCACTATTTTTGCTTCTTCTAATCTGTGAATTATTAATTTAGGCGCCACGGACCACATGACCAAATATTCTCAAACCTTGACGTGTTCTCCGTGCTCCAAGAGAGATACAATTAAAATTGCTTATGAATCCTGTAGTTTCATTGCGGGTAAAGGGTCAGTTGTTCTAACAGCCGGTTTGACTCTGGAATCTGTGTTACACATACCTTTGTTGAAGTATAAGTTCTTGTCAATCGGTAAATGCATATATGATCTTAATCGTGTTGCTCAGTTTTCTCCTGATGTTTGTGTCTTTCAGGATTATTACTCGGAGAGGATGATTGGAACTACTAAGCGGATAGTTGGGCTCTACTTTTTCCAAAAAAAAGACATTGATGACGATGACACTCTATCCAATAGTTGTAGTTTTTTTTAGTCCACTAAATGTCCTATTATATTTTTACATCGTCGTTTAGGTCATCCCCGCTTTCAATATTTTAAAAGTTGTATTCTTTGAAGTTTACTAATGACAATATATCTGGGTTAAAATATGAGATTTATCACTTAGCTAAACATCTTTGCGTCCCATGTCAACCCTGCTCTTACACTCCTTCCGCTCTTTTTTCATTAATTCGTAGTGACTTATGAGAACCCTCTCGAAACTCCGAANTATCTATATTTATTCATATATGTATATCTATATATCTATACATATTTTTTTAGAAAGAATGACTTGATGCTATTATACGAGCCTCTAGCGACTCCTAATGTGCCTCCCACCGTTGGCTCTCCCTCTTGCAACCAAAAACTTTCTGTCTCAGCATCCCAACCTTACCTTTGGGTCAATCGAAATCATAGCCCTCCTTCTGATGGTGCACTTAAGTCTACTGGAGAATCGAATTCAACCTCAATCCTTTCGCAAACCGGAGGACCTGAAAACCACATAAACTTCTTGATCACCACATATAAATTTAATGACTTTAATTTCCTCCAATGGTCCCAAGCGATGTCATTGTTCATCAAAGAATGAAGGAAATTCGATCAACTCACAGGTATGATTCGTGAACCTTCAAAGACTAGCCAGACATATGTAGCATGAAAATTTTCATGGTTATGTCGTGGTAGATTAACTCCATGGAGACTTTGGTTGGTCGTTCGTACCTATTTCTTTCATCTGTAAGTGCCCTCTGGACTGCAGTTCGTGCTACTTATTCTGACATATGGAAATATGGCCAACTCTATGAGATTTATAAGAAGAACCATGAGGCAAAACAGGTATCATGGACCGTGACTCGGTACTACAATGACCTGGCTGTCATATGGATTGAATGCAAACTGTACTACGACGACACTTGGGACTTTTCAACTGATCTTTCCCTCTTTTAAAAAATCTATGGAAAAAGATCATGTGTTCCAATTCCAATCAGATCTAAACAAGAATCTTGGCAAACTTTGGGGTCATATTCTTGGTCATGATCCCCTTCAACTCGGGCAATTCACCGTGAAGAAAACCGAAGACTTGTCATGCTCATCACCTCCACTCCGTCAGCTGAACCTTCCACCTTGGTCACCAATAGTGCTCAATGCTCTTCCATGCCATGACGAGCCAATCACTCCACATGTGATTTTTATCAAAAAAACTTATCATACCCGTGATAAGTGTTAGAAACTCCACGGAAAACCGACAAATAAACCTTAGGCCAAGTCTCTGTTGTTAAGGGTCTCGCTACAACCTCAAAATCCATGACAATGCAGTCAGCTTTCACTCAAAACATCAAGAAATCACCAAACTCAATTAAGAGTAAAATGGAGTACTTAATTAGGCTGCTTGGATCTATCAGTTCGACCTCCCATGTTCGTCAAGATAGCAGCCCTATGACACTCACTATTTTTGCTTCTTCTAATCTGTGAATTACTAATTCAGGCGCCACGGACCACATGACCAAATATTCTCAAACCTTGACGTGTTCTCCGTGCTCCAAGAGAGATACAATTAAAATTGCTTATGAATCCTGTAATTTCATTGCGGGTAAAGGGTCAGTTGTTCTAACAACCGGTTTGACTCTGGAATCTATGTTACACATACCTTTGTTGAAGTATAAGTTCTTGTCAATCGGTAAATGCATATATGACCTTAATCGTGTTGCTCATTTTTCTCCTGATGTTTGTGTCTTTCAGGATTATTACTCGGAGAGGATGATTGGAACTACTAAGCGGATGGTTGGGCTCTACTTTTTCAAAAAAAAAGACATTGATGAAGATGACACTCTATCCAATAGTTGTAGGTTTTTTTAGTCCACTAAATGTCCTATTATATTTTTACATTGTTGTTTAGGTCATCCCCGCTTTCAATATTTAAAAAGTTGTATTCTTTGAAGTTTACTAATGAAAATATATCTGGGTTAAAATATGAGATTTATCAGTTAGCTAAACATCTTTGCGTCCCATATCAACCCTGCTCTTACACTCCTTCCGCTCTTTTTTCATTAATTCGTAGTGACTTATGAGGACCCTCTCGAACTCCGAGCTACACCAATAAATGGTGGTTCATTACCTTGATTGATGATCACACTCAAATAACTTTGGTCTATATTTTAAAAGATAAATCTAAAACTGTGGTCACCTTAAAAAATTTTTACTCCTTCATTTTGACACAATGCAAAACACCAATTAAAGTCCTTCAGACTAACAACAGTTGTAAAACTTTTCTCTATATTGGGAGAATTCTTGATAAGTAAGAGCATCCTTCATCATAGCTCTTGTACAGATACTCAAAAAAATGAGTAGCCGAGCGAAAAAAATTGATACCTTCTCGAAGTTGCTTGTTTTATCATATTTTAATCTATTGTCTTGAAACGTTTTTGTATTTACCGCCCCATATCTTATCAATAGAGTCCCCACAAAAAATCATAACTTTCAGACTCTGATGTTGTCTTGATGTCATGTTTTCCTACCAATGGGTCCTCCACTTTACACCCCAAAATATTTGGGTGCATGATTTTTGTCAGAACACTACAACAAGTCTTAAAAAACTTGATCCTCGTTCGATCAAACGTGTCTTCCACGANCTGATGTTGTCTTGATGTCATGTTTTCCTACCAATGGGTCCTCCACTTTACACCCCAAAATATTTGGGTGCACGATTTTTGTCCGAACACTACAACAAGTCTTAAGAAACTTGATCCTCGTTCGATCAAACGTGTCTTCCACGAATATTCTGTCACTCAAAAAGGCTCTTGATACCTTGGTCCTATCACAAATAAAGACTATGTGAGTGTTAATATCTCATTCTTTGAAATTATCCCCTACTTACCTANCTTCCACGAATATTCTGTCACTCAAAAAGGCTATTGATACCTTGGTCCTATCACAAATAAACACTATGTGAGTGTCAATATCTCATTCTTTGAAATTATTCCCTACTTACCTAACACTACCTCAAGTGACGAGGAGCTAGAACTTTTTGACACTATTCCCTTTCCAACTCCGGTGGATATTCCACATATACCTCCCGCCATTGTTTTTGAAGAACCCACAGCCCCACTGAATCCACCACCAACTAGACCAACATCTCCTCCATCCACTTTCCGTATCTATACTTGATGCATCAAACCTTTGATTGGGACTTGTCTCGATGCTCCTACTTTTGAGCCCGCTATCTCCTTGCAGGCCTTGGAATCCGCTCGGGCCAACATTCCCGGAACTACACTCAACTTTCGAGAATTACAATTGATCTGAATGAGGTGGGTTCTACCATTGAAGTATGCAATCAAACATGCTCTCTTTATTTTATGGCAAAATATGTCTCATTCCACAGCTTTATCTCAGACATACAAAACATTTGCCACTTCCTTGATGGATCATCGTCNTGGCAAAATATGTCTCATTCCACAGCTTTATCACAGACATACAAAACATTTGCCACTTCCTTGACGGATCATCGTTTCCCATCAACTATTGAGGTAACATTGGAGGACCCTTTTTGGAAGGATGCAATAATGGCTGAGATGAATGACCTTCGGCGAAACCATACATGGGATGTTGTTGATCTTTCTCGGGAAAAGAAAATTGTGGGTTGCAAGTGGATTTTCAGCACCAAATTTAACTCCGATGGATCCTTTAAACGTAACAAAGCACGATTGTTCGCTAAAACCTACTCACAAGCCTAAGGCATTAACTATGAGGAGATGTTTGCTCCGGTTGTTAAACTAAATATTATTTGAGTTCTGTTATCCCTTGTTGTGAATCTGGATTGGCCTTTACTCCAACTGAATATCAAGAATGTTTTCTTTAACAGCAATCCCACAGAGGAGATGTATATATCTCTTCCTTCGGGTTTTAACTCTACTTCTTCTCATGAAAAAGTGTGTCAATTGTAAAAGTTCCTATACAGACTGAAGTATTCCCTTCGGGTCTGGTTCGACAAGTTCACGCAAGTGGTAATGATTCATGGGTTCTCTCAGGTTCAATTTGATCATACTCATAGCATTCCTCTAGTGGTCATATTAGTAATCCTCATCGTTTATGTCGACGATATTGTGCTCACAGGTAATGATCTGTNAAGAAAATTGTGGGTTGCAAGTGGATTTTCAGCACCAAATTTAACTCCGATGGATCCTTTAAACGTAACAAAACACGATTGTTTGCTAAAACCTACTCACAAGCTTAAGGCATTAACTATGAGGAGATGTTTGCTCCGGTTGTTAAACTAAATATTATTTGGGTTCTGTTATCCCTTGTTATGAATCTGGATTGGCCTTTACTCCAACTGAATATCAAGAATGTTTTCTTTAACAGCAATCCCACAGAGGAGATGTATATATGTCTTCCTTCGGGTTTTAACTCTACTTCTTCTCATGAAAAAGTGTGTCAACTGTAAAAGTTCCTATACAGACTGAAGTATTCCCTTCGGGTCTGGTTCGACAAGTTCACGCAAGTGGTAATGATTCATGGGTTCTCTCAGGTTCAATTTGATCATACTCATAGCATTCTAGTGGTCATATTGGTAATCCTCATCGTTTATGTCGACGATATTGTGCTCACAGGTAATGATCTGCCAACCTTTTCATCTCTTAAAGACATCCTCGCCGCATCTTTTGAAATGAATGACTTGGAGTCTCACCGATATTTCGTAGGCATGAAAGTTGTTCGACCCTCTCGGGGCATTTGCCTTTCTCAACGCAAATATGTGCCAACCTTATCCCTTGTAAACTGGTTGTTCTGATGGATCCCAACGAGAAATTGATAGATGTTTCCAATATCATTCTGGTGAACAAGTCACACTATCAATGCCTTGTGGGTAAACTCATTTACCTCACTCATACGCGCCCCGACATTTGTCACATTGTTAGTATTGTAAGTCGATTCATGCATGATTCCTGTAAGCACTATCTCACCGTTGTCTATTGAATCCTCCACTACTTAAAAAAGCACATCGGGCTCAGGTTTGTTGTTCTCTCACCACACCTCTCACTCTATTACAGTTTATACAAACGCTAATAGGGTCGGGTCCATCCATGATCAACGATCTACAATGGGTTATTGCTCTTTTGTTTGAAGAAATCTTGTCACTTGGAAAAGCAAAGAGCAGCAAGTAGTTGATTGTAGTAGTGTNTATTACAGTTAATACAACCGCTAATTGGGTCGGGTCCATCCATGATCAACGATCTACAATGGGTTATTGCTCTTTTGTTTGGAGAAATCTCGTCACTTGGAAAAGCAAAGAGCAGCAAGTAGTTGATTGTAGTAGTGCTAAAGCCGAGTTTCGTTCTACGTCCTTAGAAATATGTGAAGCTCTCTAGTTGTGCATCCTACTCCGCGAGTTACGTATGCCGATCTCTATTCCTCTACAGTTGTTCTATCATAATAAAGTCGTCATTAACATTACTCATAATTTGGTCCAGTATGATCACATCCAACATGTAGAGATTAACCATCACTTCATCAAGGAAAGGCTCAATTCTGGGGAGATTTATGATCAATTTGTCTTATCCAGTAGTCAACTAGCAAATATCCTCACAAAGAA
>JXCR01086136.1:517717-533054 GCA_002079205.1 Phalaenopsis hybrid cultivar | reverse complement strand
AGTCTCACAATACATATTATCTATAAAAAAACTGAAATTTACAAATATTTAAAAAACAAGCTTCAAATTTTCTTTTAAAAATTTTTTATAACTTCTTCTAAGTATTTCAACAAATGTGATGTGTCTGGTTCTTCTAGAATTCTCAAAGCTAAAATAATTAGAAATATAAACAGACTGGTAATGCAAATGGGATGCAAATGCATATAACAGAAAGAAAAACGGCTTGGATGGCTAATTTTCATATCCAATCTGGATTTCATCGAGACCGAATTATTTTTTTCAGTCGACGCGCTGAAATTCTTTTAAGAGATTCAAGAGTTCAACAACAAAAGTTTTATTTTATTTTATTTTTTTCAAATCACAGAGGCAGATGTTGACCAGATTTTAAAACATGGACCCTATATTCAAATAATTCATGAAATTAATTGAACTTATTCTTTTATATTTCAAAATGAAAGAGTAACACCATCTTCCTAAGCAGTGCATAGAGAACAAACTAATGTTATAATCAGTACTCACCCATAACCAAATTTATACTGCCTATTCATGAAATATAGTTCATAATTTTGAGGTTGTTCAGTCAGAAGCAGTTTTGGACAGTGGACTATGGTTTAGCTTCACAATCTTATTTTTGTCATTCCTAAGCCTATCCATCACCATTCTGTATAATATAAAAAGTTCTTTGATATAGTAAATGCTATTTACAAACATAGATTATACTAAAAAATAAGTAAAGTTATATTCATTGTATCGTTATTCCAATTTAAGGAATCTTCCTATAACATCAAGTGAAGCAAAAAGCATGTATAGTAAATTTAGGCAATTTGGCTACCAATATAGCCAAATACCAGGCTTACAATTAAAGCAACAAGGACTGATTCAGCATAGAGCTGAAGATTTTATTACCTTGCAAATGGAGCTCAAAGTGTTTTAGATCAATTTGTTGCAAAAGCTAATAATGTCAGAACCCAAAATGACAAACTTACATGATATCTCTGAAAATTTTGAAATATCATTGGGCTTGGATGCAAAATTTGCACTTTATCAGGGGAAGTTGAAAAGAATCACAGTTGTAAAAATCAGAGGGAATGGAAATGAGAATATCTATTGTAGTTCAGTAATGAAATTCTTACCACTTCAGGTGGTTCGGCTAAAATATTGATAAAGAATTTGGCCTGCACTTTGAGAAAAAGATTAGGATGCTGAAGAAGAATCTTAAGAAGAAAATAAAAAAGGGGCATTTACATAAATAGTGCACAGTTCTTACGTAAGATATGTAAATATATAAGAATTATGTGTTATGTATGTAAATTTCCCAATGAAAAATAGTTGCAGGGTTGGGTCTCTACTTGCTTTGTCGTGGCGCCAGACATGAGAAGATCTGTTGTGACCATACCAGGCTGGAACAATAAAACTCGCATTCATGTGGTCTAATATCTCTTAGCAGAGTATCAGTTGTATAGAAATCAACAAAATCAAGGAACAAAAACTACATACCGATAGGTTATGTACCATGACGTTCTTTACATCTTGCATCTGGAGTTCAGCCTAAAATTGAAGTTAAAAATTTATAATCTTGGCTTGAAGCTAAGAGATATTAAACACATAACTTATCATTTCCATTGAATAAACAAGATTAAATAAAGGAAGCATTGAAGCTTCGACATTCAGTAATCAAAACCAAGTCTCAAGCTTCTAAAAACAAGAATTATAGAATCTATTAAAATGCAGGAACTTTTTTTAGCATGGTAAAAAAAACTTGATTGCAGGGTTGTTAACAGTCATATCTCAAGTTGATCCATTCCCCTCAAAATTGACTTGAAGTCATTGATACTGGAGGAGAAAACTCAAACCACAAAAGCAACTTATATTAATAGAAAAATAAGGTTATAACACACACAAACTGAAAATAACATCATCAAAACATAGGACGACACAACCAAATACCTCGAAAGTGTATCCCAAGAGGTAGTTTGAAAGGTGGGTAAGCAAGCTAGGAAAGTGGTACAGCAGCTGGAAAGGGCTGGAAGCGATGGGAAAGGTCGGGGCAGCAAGGTAGCTGCTGTATAGGTGCCGACGGGCTGCCAGGAAGGGGACTGAAAGGGGCTGGACAGCAGCTTGCTGCAGCAGAAAGGGGGTTGGCAGGAAGTGGAGAAGAAGAAGTAGAGAAGATAAAAGGATACAATCACCATGTCGGAGTAGTATATAGTCGAAACACCACCACCTCCTCGAATATAGTCCACCAAGAGAAAAATGACTCCACATAGGATGTCTGAAAGCAAACACAGTAAAAAACTTAACCTAAATCCAGAAAGCAGTAATTTAACAACTCTCACAAGGGCAAAACAGAGAAGGAAATCTCCCATAAGGACATCACTGAAAAGGAAGGAGGGGAAAGGGATTGACGGCAATGCCGCCCTTCCCAATATGATGCTCAATCAAGCGGGAGGCATGACGGCGTGGGAGATGCGAAAGGAAAAACCGCCCTGGTCGTATGAAGTCACTCGTTACTTTGGAAGCTTGCACCGGTCCCCATGCCAGCCTGTTGAGTCAGCTGGCCAGTTTCCCGACTCTGTGCGGAAAATCCCACACCCGCGTCCGAAGCGGGAAGGGGGAAAGCCCGTGTCAGTCTCCCGGGGTTAATGGTGCTTCGACTTCATTGGACAAAGCTTATGGCGACTCGTGGCTTGGTGTTAAGTCCCTTTGTAGATCGATCATGTCAACATTGTCATTCCACAACACAACTTAGTAGAATAGATATACATCATCTTTTGGCACATCTTGAACTAGAATTGTAGGAGGAAGAGTAATCTCACAAATCGGGTATCGAGCCATTTCAGGGGTAACCTGCTTCTTCCACTCCTCGTAATCGGCTGCGTGAAGTTGAGGAATTGGTATGAGAGGAGAAATCAATTCTAGGAAGAAATTTATGGCAAATTGCACCCCTTTATCTAGCACCTCATCAGAAGAGACCTCTTAGCCACCGATAGGACCTGGATCCCATTGAAGAATTTTCATCCCAATCAAATTCGTTGAGCCCACTACAAAGCTGGGGTTCATCTCTCCTGTCTGGATGTCTAACGAGAGGTACCATGCGGAACAGGAAATAACCTCTGAATAACTCCACGTGATATCCTCGCCATGGTACAAAATGACTTCTCTTCGGACCTCCTGGACCTCCCCCATAAGGATAACTCAGGAAGAGGTCTATTCATCTGAAAAGTTGTACTTCTCTTATCTGTGGTGGCCCTGTATCTGATATCGGCCTTAAGCTCATGATTCTTTGAATCACCGAGGTCAACCCTGCTATTGCTCCTCTCAATGCCCGCGAAACGGTATTTTGAGGACCCAAAATTTCATGCTATGCTTGAACGCTTATTACATCGAGGTCACTACCTTCCAGAACGGCTACTGTTGCTTAGCTGGAATCTCTTTCTTGGAGTCCTTTGGAATTGGTGGTGTCTCTTCCTCGCAAGCTACAAGTGGTGAAGTCTTCAACTTCCCTCATATCAATGGTGTCATTGCCCCATTTTTCAACAACACCTTGCTTAGTAAAACAAATTTCTCCTTTGGTATTGCATTTTGATTTCACATGCCCAAATCCATGGCACTTACAATACTTTCTAGCTATGACAGTTTTAGGGATGCGGCCTGGTCTCCCCCGTTCTCTACTCTGAATCAGTTTGTTCTCTGACGAGGTCGACTTGGGCATTCCTTTGAGTGCACTCTGGCAATAAGATCCGAAGGCTAACCTCTGCCTATAAGATGTGGGGGTTTCGCTCGATGGTGTGATCCCTCCACTGTTGACGATAGAATCTGCACCCTTTGGCTATAGTAAGTGGTAAAGACAGTTATTGGATCTCCCACTTCATCCTCAATGTCTGCAAGCCTTCGTTGAAGTTGGCAGATCTCTCGCTGTATCTCTTCCTGGGTAGGCTCGAGCATGTATCTCATTAGGGGCATGGCTATGGGTTAGAAATAAGCAAGAAAATCTTTGGTGGGGTTGGCTTGTGAAGAGGCGGATGCTAGGAAACCCTAAGATAGGACTAGGGTGGAGATAGCTTGAATACCAAATGATACCGAAGGAGAAAACCCAAACTGCAGAAGCAACTTTTATTAATAGAAAAATAGGTTTACAACACACATAAATTGAAAATAACATCACCAAAACGCAGGACGACACAATCAAACGCTTCTAAAGTGTATCTCAAGGGCGGTGGAGGTTGGTTGAAAAGTGGGGTGGCATGCTGGGAAGGTGAGACAGTGGCTGGAAAAACTGGCAGCGATGGGAAAGGCTGGCACAGCAAGGTAGCTGCTGTAAAGGTGTCGGCGGGATGTCGGGAATGGCTCTGAAAGGGGTTGAACAACAGCTTGCTGCAGCAGAAAAGGGGTTGGCAATGCAGGGGAAGCCGTTGGGAGAGGCCGGCGGCTAGGGGAAGTGGAGGAGAAGAAGTAGAGAAGATAAAAGGTAGAGATACAATCACCATCTCAGAGTAGGATATAGCCGGAGCACCACCATCTCCACGAATACAGCCCACAAAGGGGAAAAGGACTCCACACAGGATGTCTGAAAGCAAAGACAATAAAAAAATCAAACATTAAATCCAGAAAACAGTAATTTAAAGACACTCACAATGAAAAAACATAAAAGGAAAGCTCTCATAAGAAAATCACTAAAATGGAAGGAGGGGAAATGGATTGGCAGCAATGCCGCCCTTCCCAATATGCCGCTTAATTAAGCGGGAGGCGTGACAATGCGGGAGATTCAAAAGGAAAGGCCACCCGAGTCGTATGAAGTCGCTCGATACTTTGGAAGTTTGGACTAAGTCTCCTAGACCGATCCCCCATGTCAGCAAGTTCAGTCGGCTGCAACCGTAGCAGAAAGGGGGAAAACCCCGCGTCGGTCATTTGATTTAAAATCTCAGACCAAGCCAAATCTAGTAATAGGTTGGTTTGACATGAGTTTGAAAAGTGACAAAAATCAATCATTTTCGATCTCATTAGGCAAAATTTTCACTCAACATATACATATACATATGTATACATCATACATATACATATGTGTGTATGTGTGTGTGTATGTGTGCGGAGCATTTACCTACATACCACAAAATTCTTATGTATTTACATATCTAACACTTACATATTCATATTTACATGCATACAACTCAAATCTTTAACATTGCATCAAAAATACCACCATCGCTACACATTTTCATGTATAGGTTTATGAAACCAAGGTGTTATAAGTGTAAATATCAACTTTGGGTGTTAGATATGTAAATACAAAAGAATTGTGTGATATAAATGTAAATTACGCTATACATATATGCATGCACATACACATACATAAAAAAATATTTTTTAATTCGATTTGGAGATAGCATTGGTGTTTGGAGAAGATTCAACAAACAATATCAGAGAAGGGGGGCGGGAGAAGATTCAACAAAAACAACCAAGAAAGCAATCCGAGACCGGGAAAAAAAAAACAACTAGAAGAAAGATGAGATGCACTAGTTAAATAAAAAATACAAGATACAAGAGCTTTCTCCTCTCACAACTGATCGAGATACAGAAATCCCCACCCGAAGGATTGACGAAGGAAGGAGGCCTGGATGTTACTACCAATAGCGGATGGATACAATTGCCACCACCCAACACCATGAATACAGACTCATCCTCATCGGAAAACCACAAAGGGAGCACAACCCTCAAAAATCTCAAATGAATAAAAGACTCCTAATTTAATAAACGACTACATATGTATAATCAACAAAGGCCCTAAACTTAATAAAACTGTGTGTCAAACAGCTCTCTTCCACTTAGACCGAACCGGTCAAGGGTCCCCTCCCTTCCCCGCATCAATCTACCAGGGTTGGTGGAGCTTCAACCTCATATGTTGAAGCTTTTGACTTCTCATGATATGGCGTCAGGTCGGCCATGTTGAAGGTGATGAAGATGGTTTAATCTCCCGGCATTGGAGGGCCTTCAACTTCCCGCATTTGTCTCCATGGTGGCATAACTAGGATTTATGTTTTGGAGGTGAAAGAGAGTGTATGTGATTGATTTACGGTTCAGAAAATCTATTTAGAATTGCTGATTTTCAAATCAGCCAAGAGAAATTAAGGTTAGGTCAAGACTTGACTATGGTTTTGTGGGTTTAGGTTTGGTGGGTGAAATAGGGTATATGGGGCTGATTTAGTATGCAGAAAACTTATTTAGGTTACTAATTTTGAAAATCAGCAGAGGAAAATTAGGGTTTAGTCAAGATTTGTCTATGCTTTGGTAGGTTTAGGTTTGGGAGGATTTTGGTAACCCTAAGATGGAACAAGAATTAGCCTAGCTCTAATACCAAATTATACCAGAAAAATGGGAGGTGGAGAAGATTTAACAAAACAAAAAATAAAACAATCTAAAATAGAAAAAAAATTAACCAGACCAAAGACAATATGTGTTGATCAAATAAAAGATACAGGATATAAGAATCTTCTACTCTCATAACCGGTCGAGACGGAGAAATTACCACTCAAAGGATTAATAAAAGAAAGGAGACCCAGTATGACACCACCAACAACAGAGCGATACAGTTCTCACCACCCAACTCCATGGATACAGACTCGTCACCATTTGAGAACCACAGAGGTAGCATAGGCCCTCACAAACTCAAACGAACAAAACCCTAATAAAATAAACGACTACATATTTATAAACAACAAAAGACTAATAAAAACAAATAGACGAAAACGCCCTCACTACTTTTAGGAGTGGGCGTCAACTCTAGCCCTAGAAAGAGGGCTGACCGGCCCTCCACCATTTGTACCAAACCAGTCTGGAGTCCCCTCCTCACCCCGTGTCAAATACAATCTTGAATAAACTTAAATACAGACTAGACTTGGTTTGTTAAGCAGCTGGTTGACTTTGATCCTAGTAAAAAATTAATTGAATTTACGAGCAATCTTTGAACTTCGAGCTAACTTCACAACCTTAGATAACAAGATATCACCATATCCAACAAAAAAGAAAAACATTCAATTATCATCTTCAAACATATAAGTCTTAAAGTTATTCAACCTGCTTCCCTCCCCTATTTTAAGAAACTACAAATTGATTATAGAAAATTATAATCATGGATATTTAAAATGTTTTTATGCACTGTGAAGAGATACATTGATTATGTAAATGTCTTCCAAAAGAAGTTCTTATTCGGAACTAAAGTATCCTTGTTTGTTCGTCATTAAACAAGGCATGCTTCCAGTGATTGAATTAAGGCTTTGTTTGACTAAGCTTTTGCTTGAATTAAGAAAAAACAGCTTTTAAAGTCAGGTAGAAATAACCGTCTAAAATGAAGAAAATGAAGTCTAGTCAAAAACACTTTTAGATGAGCATTAGAGCAAAACAAATTAAAAAATAATTTATAAAGTTTTTTAAAAAACACAGCTTTAAAAAGCTGTTCCAAACGAAGGCTAAGTATGCCCTTAAGATATAAAGTTCACTCTTTACAGATCAAACATGCAAATAAACTCGATGCATATTTTTTGAAAGTATATTAGCATTCGTTGTGATCTTTACATAGATTAATATCCCTGAACTCCGGACTCTATTGGGTTTGAGTATTTTTTTTTTTCCGATGTCACTATGAGCAGAAGGACCAATAAACGAATTGCAATAAAATGTGCCTACTTGTAAGGATTTGGTCAGATGCACCACACTACGTTTGGTTGCTCCATATGCAGCAAACCTGGCAGAAGGAAATAATTCAATCAAAATTAAAAAGGTTAATAACTCTCTTGTGTGTGCGTGTGTTATTGTTGAAAATTTAATCATAGTTCTTCAGGAGTCTTCAATGACACAAGGGCTTAAGGTTATGGTTAAGCGAGACGGTACAATAAAGCATTGCCAAAAGATCTGGCAAGGGATATTAAACAAAAGTCAAATTTACACCCATACCACACAATTCTTATGTATTAACGTATCTAACACCCAAAGTTTGATATTTACACTTATAATACCTTTGTGTCATAAATATATCTATGAAAAAATGTATTTCACTTTTAAAAAGATAGAGATGGTGGTATTTTGATGTGGTGATAAGGATTTGAATGGTATGCATNTGTATGCGTGTATGTGTGTGGAGCATTTACCTACATACCACAAAATTCTTATGTATTTACATATCTAACACTAAAACATTCATATTTACATTCATACAACTCAAATCTTTAACATTGCATCAAAAATACCACCATCACTACACATTTTCATGTATAGGTTTATGAAACCAAGGTGTTATAAGTGTTAATATCAACTTCGAGTGTTAGATATGTAAATACAAAAGAATTGTGTGGTATAAATGTAAATTACGCTATACATATATGCATGAACATACACACACATAAAAAAATATTTTTTAATTTGATTTGGAGATAGCATTGGTGGACGGAGAAGATTCAACAAACAAGAGAAGGGGGGCGGGAGAAGATTTAACAAGAACAACCAAGAAAGCAATCCGAGACCGGGAAAAAAAAACAACTAGAAGAAAGATGAGATGCACTAGTTAAATAAAAGATACAAGATACAAGAGTTTTCTACTCTCACAACTGATCGGGATACAGAAATCCCCACCCGAAGGATTGACGAAGGAAGGAGGCCTGGATGTTACTACCAATAGCGGAGGGATACAATTGCCAGCACCTAATGCCATGAATACAGACTCATCCTCATCGGAAAACCACAAAGAGAGCACAGCCCTCAAAAATCTCAAATGAATAAAAGACTCCTAATTTAATAAACGACTACATATTTATAATCAACAAAGGCCCTAAACTTATAAAAATTGTGTGTCGAACGACTCTCTCCCACTTAGACCGAACCGGTCAAGGGTCCCCTCCCTTCCCCGCATCAATCTACCAGGGTTGGTGGAGCTTCAACCTCATATGTCGAAGCTTTTGACTTCTCATGATATGGCGTCAGGTCGGCCACGTTGAAGGTGACGAAGATGATTTAATCTCCCGGCATTGGAGGGCCTTCAACTTCCCGCATTTGTCTCCTTGGTGGCATGGTTAGGATTTATGTTTGGGAGGTGAAAGAGGGTGTATGTGATTGATTTAGGGTGCAGAAAATCTATTTAGAATTGCTGATTTTCAAATCAGCAAAAAGAAATTAAGGTTAGGTCAAGACTTGACTATGGTTTTGTGGGTTTAGGTTTGGTGGGTGAAATAGGGTATATGGGGCTGATTTAGTATGCATAAAACTTATTTAGGTTTCTAATTTTGAAAATCGGCAGGTGAAAATTAGGGTTAAGTCAAGATTTGTTTATGTTTTGGTAGGTTTAGGTTTGAGAGGATTTTGGTAGCCCTAGGATGGAACTAGAATTAGGCTAGCTCTGCTACCAAATTATACCAGAGAAATGGGGGATGGAGAAGATTCAACAAGAACAAAAAATAAAACAATCTAAAAAAGAAAAAAATTAACCAGACCAAAGACGAGATGTGTTGATCAAATAAAAGATACAGGATATAAGAATCTTCTACTCTCACAACCGATCAAGACGGAGAAATCACCACTCAAAGGATTAATAAAAGAAAGGAGACCCGGTATGCCACCACCAACAACAGAGCGATACAGTTCTCACCACCCAACTTCATGGATACAGACTCGTCACCATTTGAGAACCACAAAGGTAGCATAGGCCCTCACAAAACTCAAACGAACAAAACCCTAATAAAATAAACAACTACATACTTATAATCAACAAAAGACTAATAAAAACAAATAGACGAAAAACACCCTCACTACTATTAGGAGTGGGTGTCAACTCTAGCGGCCCTGCACCATTTTTACCAAACCAGTCTGGAGTCCCCTCCTCACCCCGTGTCAAATACAATCTTGAATAAACTTAAATACGGACCAGACTTGGTTTGTTAAGCAGCTGGTGGACTTTGAACCTAGTAAAAAATTAATCGAATTTACGAGCAATCTTTGAACTTTGAGCTAACTTCACAACCTTAGATAACAATATATCACCATATCCAACAAAAAAGAAAAACATTCAATTATCATCTTCAAACATATAAGTCTTAAATTTATTCAACCTGCTTCCCTCCCCTATTTTAAGAAACTACAAATTGATTACAGAAAATTACAATCATGGATATTTAAAATGTTTTTATGCATTGAAGAGATACATTGATTATGTAAATGTCTTCCAAAAGAAGTTCTTATTCGGAACTAAAGTATCCTTGTTTGTTCGTCATTAAACAAGGCATGCTTCCAGTGATTGAATTAAGGCTTTGTTTGACTAAGCTTTTGCTTGAATTAAGAAAAAACAGCTTTTAAAGTCAGGTAGAAATAACCGTCTAAAATGAAGAAAATGAAGTCTAGTCAGAAACACTTTTAGATAAGCATTAGAGCAAAACAAATTAAAAAAAATTTATAAAGTTTTTTAAAAAACACAGCTTTAAAAAGCTGTTCCAAACGAAGGCTAAGTATGCCCTTAAGATATAAAGTTCACTCTTTACAGATCAAACATCCAAATAAACTCAATGCATATTTTTTGAAAGTATATTGGCATCCGTTGTGATCTTTACAAAGATTAATATCCCTGAACTCCGGACTCTATTGGGTTTGAGTATTTATTTTTTTCTGATGTCACTATGAGCAGAAGCACCAATAAACGAATTGCAATAAAATGTGCCTACTTGTAAGGATTTGCTCAGATGCACCACACTACGTTTGGTTGCTCCATATGCAGCAAACCTGGCAGAAGGAAATAATTCAATCAAAATTAAAAAGGTTAATAACTCTCTTGTGTGTGCGTGTGTTATTGTTGAAAATTTAATCATAGTTCTTCAGGAGTCTTCAATGACACAAGGGCTTAAGGTTATGGTTAAGCGAGACGGTACAATAAAGCATTGCCAAAAGATCTGGCAAGGGATATTAAACAAAAGTCAAATTTACACCCATACCACACAATTCTTATGTATTTAAGTATCGAACACCCAAAGTTTGATATTTACAATTCTTATATATTTAAGTGTCATAAATATATGTATGAAAAAATGTATTTCACTTTGAAAAAGATAGAGATGGTGGTATTTTGATGTGATGATAAAAATTTGAGTGGTATGCAGGTAAATATGAATATTTAAGTGTTAAATACGTAAATACATAAGAATTGTGTGTTATGTATGTAAATGCCCTAACCAAAATTACAAGAGCAATATAAATCCGGTGAAGAAATATTATTTTATAACGAATAAAGATATGTCTAGAGAAGAAAGAGAAACAGACTAAAATAAAACCTGTGGCGCTCCTCTTAGTGTCAGCAAAAGAAATTTAATTACATTAAAAGACGACGACAAATTAAGAATTCTATGAAGGTGTGTCGATTGGAAAGCGTAAAAAAGCATGCATGGCGAGAAAAATGTTTGCAGGAACATAAAGCCATGCTAATAAATACCAAAAATNAGCCCCCAAACATAATTTCTAGCATTTAAAAATGACATCCAGCATATATTTCAACAAGGGGCAGCAAGAGAGATAAGATATGAGCCCCCAAACATGATTTCTAGCATTTAAAAATGACATACAACATATATTTCAACAAGGGGCAGCAAGAGAGGTATAATGGGAGCCCTAAATGTAATTTTTCCAACATATAAAATAATTTCAACATGTATTTCAGCAAAAGGGTGAGTATGAGGAAACATGACAAGAACCCCTAAATAGATGTGTTATCTCACAAAGCAATTTCCAACACATATTGCAGCAAAAGTGGGAGTAATAGGAATATAAAACATAAGCTCAAATGTATCCATATGAAAGTCCAAGCTCAAACAAAAATAAGGAATCCTTTTTTTTACTTTACTATNTGCCATTTGTAACACTTATATGCTATAAACCTATCCATAGAAAGGTGCAGTTCACTTTCAAAAAGTTAGAAAAAGTGGTATTTTTTATGTGATGCTAAAGATTTGAGTGTTATATATATAAATATAAGAGTTTAGGTGCTATAGATGTAAATATATAGGAATTGTGTTATATGTATGTAAAAGCACTTATACTTTGGTGAACTTTTACCAGGTGCTCGTACAATAAGTTATTAATCAGGTAACCTGATAGTTGCAACCAAGCGCATGATCGTATTAGCAGCCAATCACAGGCACTCAACACCGTTTGCTCAAGATTAGGCTAATGATCTGTACCATTGTGACCACCTAAATGAAAGAAACACATACCTTGGGGTTGGTCTTCCATCCGACCCAGCTCCATCAATGTTAAATATGTGACCACCACGAGGCTGGCTAAGCATTAATTTTATTGCCTGGAAAAATCAGGAAGCTAAGAAGCATATAACAGATATTACAGATAAAAACTTGAACTTTTCAAGATGTTATTACTTCACATTTACCTCACGACAGCAAATCATCAAACCAAGCGTGTTTGTCGTGACGACTTCCCTTAAAAAGACAAAATTGCATACACTAGATTAACTAAGGGACATTTACAAGCATACCACCCAATTCCTATGCATTTAGATATGTAAAACCTAAACTTTATTTTTTATATTTATTCCACCCAAAATTTTCATATCCCGTCAAAAATACCACTATTTTAACATTTAATAAGTGAAATACGACTTTTCATACATAGGAAAGGTGGCATGTATGTAAAAATTGAAGTTTGGATGTTAGATATGTAAGTAATTAAGAATTCAATGGTATGGATGTAAATCTCCCATTAAATAACAGCATCATGCAGCCAACAAAGAAAGATGGCATTTTTCTGAAAATGTAAGCTTACATAAGATCTTCGTCAGAAGTTTCAGCCAGCGGCTTATAACTGTATGCATTTGATCCAGCGTTATTTATCTATAGTGTTTCAAATAAGATAGATATATTCATGAACATAAAAAATATTTAGCACAATTTACGTACCTGCCACACAAGTTTTATCTATTTGCATATCTCAAACCTAAATTTTCATATTTGCATACATAGCACTTTGGCGCTTTAAACCTATGCATGGAAAGGTGTAATTTTAAAAAGTGGTAACAGTGCTATATTTTTTATGATATTAAAAGTTTTATTATGAGTGTAAATATGAAAGATTAGGTGAGAGATATGTAAATACATTAGGCTTGCNTAGGCTTGTGTACTATGTATTTGAATGCCCCAAATATTTAAAAGGAAAGATAAGAAAAAATCAGTTTATCAACCCATATATCAACATATTTCATCTTTTCACGCGCAAAGGCTACTAGCTCTTTGACATCTTTTCCCACTCTAACATCACAAACCGTTCCCTGAATCAAATAACACAACAATGATTTGTTAGCACATATAAAACTATCTCAAGCAATTCAACAATATACACAGAATATAAATTCAGTAAAAATAGATTTACAGAAGATACCCACACATGCTGCTCCCCATATTCTGCTTTCAAGTTCTGAACTGCTGACTCTACACGCTCGGCTACATAAAATGGAAAACTGAGAGTTTTACTGCTTACCATAATTACAAGAAAGACTTACACGGAGAACAGAATCAAAACTACCTAAAAGACAGGGCACAATTAAATCCCTTATTAAGAGATGCATGGAGAAACTGTATGAAGACTCTCCCCTGGATGATCGATGCTACATGCTAAAAAATAGAAAAATTTATGTACATTCCATACAATTCTTATGTAATTACATATCTAACACCTAAAGTTTGATATTTACACTTAAATCGATCTGGTGTCATAAACCTATGCATGAAAATGTGTATTTCACTTTTAAAAAGGTAATGATATTGGTTGATATGATGTTAAAGATTTGAGTGGTATACATGTAAATATGAATGTTTAGGTGTTAGACATGTAAATACATAACAATTGTGTGGTATGTATGTAAATGCCCCTAAAAAATAACCTTACTAGACATACATGAACATAGGAGGGAAATGCCAAGTTCATACCTGATCTTGAACATATCAAGACATTGTCACCAGCTCTCAAAAACTCTTTCGCTAAAGCATATCCAATACCTTTATACAACAAGAATGAAAACAAATAAATTACTTACTTTCTGAAATAAAATAAAAAATACGACTTGTGACAGACTGGACCAAGAAGGTTTTGATTGTGAATGGATTATGAGGAACTTGGAAGGAGTTTATATGCTGATATTAGGATTTACATTGTTAAATAATACAATTTAATCTTGGTTTTTGTCCTGTGAAAAGTGGTGGCATGGATCTCTTCTTGGGTTATTAAACTCGGGATATTGTTTGAATACTGCCCGTGCTTTATCTTCCCATTTCAAGTTCATCATTCTTTGAATCACATAACATCCCAAAATATTGAAATAAAAGATGAGGTTTGATTTCTAAACTCAGTACATCATTTTAATTGCATCCTCTAACTAGTACAGCTTCTCTGGATTCCAGGTGTTTATATCATGAAAAATCGTTTCCTCCCTTTTGTTATTCGTTCGTACAACAATCATTAATAGGTTATCGATGCATCACATACAAGATTTCAGTATACAGTGATGAATTAAAAAAAAAAACCTAAAATTAAATGCAAGAGGTACCTGCCTTTAGTTGAGCCGGTGATGAGCACATTATAGGGAGGAACAATTGGTTCTATACTCTCTGGTGGAATATCTGCCCTAATTGCTCTCAGTTTCCATCTCTTCCGACAGGAATTCCGGCGTGAAGTCACATCGGAGAGGACTATTGTCCGGCTCCCCAAGTCCCTGCCGGCAAGTAATGGAAACGGTGAGGCACGAGCGTATTGTATTCCGGTGAGGCCTCGAGCTCGTGAAAGCGGGAGACTGAGTAAGGGAACCGAAGCGGCTGCCATGGCGAATAGATTTTGCAGATAAGTGGAGGGATAGAGCGTGTGGAAGTAGGCCGGTTGCCAGTTTAAACTGAAAAGGAAAAGGCAATATAATGTGGGGCATTTACATGCATATCTACCAAAAATTATGTATTTACACATCTACCAATTAAATTTTATTTTTTATACTTAAACCATCCAAACTTTTTTCATATCACAACTAAAATATAATTATTTTAACTTTTATAAAGGTTATAGGAATGCCCTAACTAGTTAGGTTATACGACGTAGGATTAACTGTTAGTTTTGCATTCAGATTTGAGCTATGGTATTTCTTAAGAAGGTGTAACTAGTTATCTGTTTGGGGACAGCTTATAAGTACAGGTGGCGTTTTCAAAACGACTCATTACCGTTTGGTTCACGCGTTCCACCAGCTTATTCGAAACTGCGTTTGTGTTTTTGCGCTAAACACATGCCGAAAGTCGACCCCCGCGGCCGGCCCTTGGGTCGC